>WEIS01100716.1:0-11291 GCA_013389965.1 Todus mexicanus
TATAAGGAATAACTTGGATCCTTCTAAAAGCACACAGCAATTCACAGTTTGGGAGTGGGAATGTGCTCCTAGCTCAATCAAGGTTTGTGTGCTTTTGCCAGGTTATTTTTATTTGAAAAGAAAGTACATAAATAATTTTGTGTGCTAAGAAGCATATCTTAAGTGTTAATGAAAGTCAGATAAATCTCCAGGGTGCACAAAAATGCAAGGCCTTGTAAGCAGACACTGAGCAGCACAGAAAACAAATCAGCATGGCACAACATCAGCTTCTGTGGAGCTTTAGAACATTTCATGTACTTGCTCCATTTTTTTTCCCAAAATAGGCACATTTTTTGTAGAATGATCATCTAAATAAATCCTAGAATTTGCAGCTTACTTGACCTCTATGCCCAAATGAACTTCCTCAAACTACCATTTCAAGGTAAGTTTAACATCATGGCAACACATCTCAGACCTTAAGTAGTTTCATTTTATTTATTTTGACAAAATTATGGGAAAATGAAACGGTATTTACAACTGGTAGCATAACTTGGAATTTCCGTATTTAAGACAACATACCAATGATGCACCTGAATTAACTTCTTGCCTTTGATGTTATTTATTTCTCACACAGGCCTCTTCTTAGTTATATGAAAACTAGTGAGAAAAGATTCTAGAGTTTCTTTTATCACAGACCAGAAAAGAAAATTAAAAGCAGAGCACTGTTTTCTAAACCACCTGCAAGCTCATGAAAAAAACCACCTCAAACTTAAAAGACAAAGCTTACAGAGCTGCTTAACCAAAACAAGCTGAGTACCTACTGAAAAACCACAAGAAAATTTCCCCTCTTATATGGAAAGATTATTCAGAGGGACTAAATATTAGTGGAATTTTGTGGGTTTTAATACAAATATCAAAGAGGAACTTGCTACGTAAAAAAAAAGTGACTCAGTGAGGAGCAAAAGTTTGCAGAATGTTATTCTTTTATGAAGTTTGATCACATTTTTGATTTTTAAATACTATTGTACTCTGCATGCAAACATCTCACAAGAAAAACAATGATACAATAGTTACATGTCAGAATTTTTGACACTGAAGATCTTCCAAAGTATGTATTAATTCGCCAAAGTTTAGTGTGTGACATACATACTTTATTTAAAGTCTTAAATTGCAGCTGATAAGTTCTAGTCATAGATCTATCTGCAAATTATTTGCTCCACCAAAAATGTTTTTGCTTGACTCACTGGGAAAGACCATATTGTAAAACAGAAGTGGTATTCCGAGAAATATGCAAATTACCCTTACAGTCAAAACTGTTGCATGTTTTCTCAGAGTCTACATAAGCACAGCAAATAGCAAAGTGCAGACAGCTTGCTAAGCATTGTTTTACCTGTTTGAGTATGTAACATCATCAACAGATATAGGAGATTGCAGGAGTTTGGTTTTGTTTCATCTTGCACACATGAGATAAAGGTTACTCTGTAGAGAGGCCTTGACAGTGATTTATTTTATTTGCAATGCTTGGATAACCTGTGCAGACATTGCCAAGCTTTCACACTGTCTGATGTACCCTGCTCCCCTAAAAATAATGCTATTTTCTCCACACTGGAATTCCATCTTTCTGTAGGATTTGAATCAGTCCCACAACAAAAGAAATTAGCTACATATTTCCCATTGGTGCTAACACCAATGCAACTCTTCAGACATCAACCAATACATGAACCATTGTTTGAGCAGGCGCTCAGCTTTTTGAAATGCCACATCAATTAGATCTGTCACTTGCATCCTCCAAGCTCCAGCACCTCATCTGGGTCTCTTTTGTCTCACATAAGCAGCAAGACCCTTCTTTGATATTTGCAGTAACCCTCTCTTTCTCATCTTTGTAAACTTGCCAGCTATTCCTAAATAAGAGAGAAACAGATGTACTGTGGTGGGTTTTCAGCACACATTGCCCAACAGATTGGCTTTGAACAATCATACTCCTCCACTCACCCATAAATGCTGGCGATATATGTACACAACAGCTCCTAAAATTAATGTTTAGATAAAAGTAAACTGACAACCACGGGGGCAACCATGGGAAATACTTTGCTTACTTCATATGTTTCTTGGATAGCTTGATTCTAATCATATCTGGTTTTGACATCTTGGGAATAACTTTTATTTATTTCTATATTTGAAACCATTATGTAAGAAGATAATCAGACTGAAGATAATAAAGGAGAGGGGGAAATTACAAGGAGGTAAAGAGAAAAATTATCAAGGAAGTAAAAAAACCTAACTGGAAAGTACAAGGAGTTGGGGGGTGGGGCATTTCCTTAAAAGATACTCTAAGTTGTGAAGTTCCCATACAGTTTTGTGAAAAAGATGTCATCTGATTTTATTCCTTTTGAGATAATTTGTCCAATTAAATTACTACCCATTTGTGTAACACCAGCAAAAATTTAGCTGCAGTAGGATAGTTAATTCAGTTCTCAGCAGAGAAAAGGACAGGAGAATTTTAGGCAATCAAGCTGTAAAACAACATCACCTATTGATGACTTACAGACTGCATGATGGCAAAACAACACCAGCTTCTGCTATTGCCTGCCACCGGTCCTGGAGCAAGCGCTGTCTTCAACAGAAGGATTGGAAGGATGCTGTTGCTCCTGCATGTGTGCTGGGACCTGTCCTTCTTGTGAAACATTTTGTGCAAGATCTACATCTGTCGTCTCATGTACCTGGGATAAAAACCCTGGCAGTCCTGAAAGTATAAACCCCATCATTCACATTGCTGTTCCCAGGAAGGATGCTAAGGTGCCAGGGTCAGCTGAGGCTGCCCAAGGGATGCTGCCTCCAGCATGTCCTCTCTTTCCAGGGGCAGATCCTCATCCTTGAAGGATTTGCCATGACCTGAGGCCACCTGCACACAGAGCCTGGTTGTGGTCCCAGCTCCTTTCCAGTTCTCAATCACTTCTAAATGGATGTCGCAGCGTACTGCCTTTAAACAATTACGGCAATGAGAAAGCTCTTCATATGTCCTTACTCTACCAGTCAAGACCAGTACACTGTCAAGCTCTAAGGACTGTTTTTCTTCATCTTATTCCCAAAACCACCTGATAGTGTGTGGTTGGAAGGGGAAGGCAATGTTCTGTATCCTAGCTCCTTGCAGTAATAAGCATCAGGCCTGTCCTTGGTCTGCCAAATTTAAGACATAACAGGACTGGAAGGTGGCACATGGACCCCAACCTAGCAGCTGAACAAACTTTGCAAACATAAATTAGGAAAACACAAAGAGAAAGGTCAAGAGGAAGTGCTTCCTCATCATGGCCAAGTGACAGATTCTCACTGATGGTGCAAGCGCTGCCCATATGAGCTGTGCTGGCTCTGGGCAGTTAAAGAAAAGCAGCTGGGGAGAGAGGATGTAGTTGCTGCTTGAAGGACTTAGAATTCAAACACACTCATTTTCTCTGTTTGTTTGTGGGTGGTTTTTTTTTTTGTTTTTTGGTGGTGTTTTTTTTTTTTTTTTTTTATGTTTCCTTCAAAGCCTTTTCCAGTCCATAAAACCTATCCTCTAAGTGGGTCCTGTGAGCTGCCATCTCTTCTGGCAGGAATTGCTATCTCTTAAACTTACCTTTTTGTGTTCGGTTTTTCACCCAGCTGATACTTTTTTCTTCTCCTGTATTTGCCCCATATCATGTTTGGTTTTTATTACCACAGCACGTGGAACAGAGGTTTTCAGTGTCTTATCGTGCTCTCTCCCTTAACTACTCCTGGATGGTTACAAATAGCTCAAAATCAGAAATGCAGAAAGCACTCCCACAATCTTTCCTCATCCCATGCTGAAGGCTAAGGGCACTAGTCCTTAGAGCTCTACTCTCTATGCCCATGTTTATAGGGGACACAAATAAGACAAAACTTATCAGGAAAGGGCAAAACCTTAGCATGATCTCCCTGTATGTGGCGCAACCCAACACTGGGATACTAACCTGCACATCATGATGTTTAAAGCGTAGGGAAAGTCACCACGTTTTCAGGTGACTACCTCCAGAAGTGCTCATCCAGAGGTGCTGGACTGCAGCACAGCCAAAACAAAGAGCACTGACGTTCCTTTGTGAGCAAGGCCCTCAAGCGTGGTAAGGAGATAGTGTGAAGAGAATTCTTTGAATAACCTGCTGCACCACAGAGAGAAAAAGACACAGGAAAATATAACCAAGAAAAATGTCACAGAAGAATTCTGAAAAGTCATTAGTAGCTTATTACAGTTTCATCCAAAAAGCTTTTAGCAAGCTATGAATAAATGCCTTCTGGAATAGCAGTCTAATATATTTATAACATTTTTCAAAAGCCTTCAAACAGTTTTATTTAGAATGTAGCTGTTGACGAACAAATGAAAGCCTATTTGTTTCAAGAAAAAGAAAACTGAAAACAAGCATATTGCTCTGGTTACTTGTAACATGACACCCTCATCGAGCTTTCTGCTTGCGTCTGTCCTTCACTATTTTGATGGCTGGTGAATGTGTATGGTACTACATCTGGATTCCTGGAACAGACAGAAAGGTTAGCTCCCTATCTGCACTAGGTGACCTCAAAAGCTGAATGCTATAATGAGTAAACGGTAAAAGGGTACACCCTGAGTCAGTGTTTGGAAGCTGCGTTTGTCAGAGCTTCAGCAGCACATACACTAACAATGAAGGGATGCCCACATTAGGACAGGCACTGCTCGATAAGGGACGCTCAGGTCTCTGAAAATAAAGCAAGAGGGGAAAAAAACAAACCATGTGACCTGCACTCCCTGTACCAGTGACATCTGCAAGGCAGTCATTGAAGACCGGAGTTTGATGTTGGGACTTGCAATAACAGACATGAAAGAAAAAAATCTGTCTTTAAATTGTCTGAAGAATGAGAAAGAGAAAAGAAAAAAAGGAAAAGAAAGACAAATTGTAAGTTAGGTCCAATAAATCCTTTTATAAAAAAATCATGCCGGAATAAATCAATGAGTTGGAAGTTCCCCTCATTCAGTCCATATGGGAGAAGATCCATATTCCTTTGCTTCCTAAAAAGGAATCTGTTCTCTTATTTGCAGGAGATCAAGTATTGCTATAGGTAGGAAAATTCAGATAACTGTGATAAAACAGAAAAAAATAATCACTCAATGTGAAAAGTCTAATATCATATTAAGTAAATTATTCTGACAGAAGTGGGGTTTTTTAAACCAAGTTCTGACAAAACTTTTCATTCTAAACAGATTCTAAACACACTGAAACACTATCATAATGAGTAAATACCAAGTTAGTTAAGATGAAGGTGTTTCTCTATGAAGGATATATTCTTGGAACAAAGTGTTACAGCAAAACAAGGGGTTACACTTATATTGAAGTTAACATGGAATGAAAAAATCACCATGTGTCCAATATCTGTCTCTAAAATAAGATTCATGTACTGGGGAACAAACAGCTGACAACCATGAGAGCTTTGCAGCTCAAACTGTTACTTGTGTACAAACTTTATGAAAGTAAATTCAACTCGGGATATTTTTTCCCTGCCATTTATATACATAACTATGATACTGTGAAAAGCAATTTGACTTAAATAGCTCAACTTCCAAAAAGTTAAACTGGCACAAACATGCATTTCACAGAAAACCCCTTCATTTTTTTGCAGGTATTTTGTTTGTTTGTTTTGGGTAGGAAGTGAGAAGACAGTTTATTTTTCAAGTTGTAGTGGAATACCCAAAGCAACCTTCTGCTTCGTTTTTCACAACCTCTCAAACAAAATGCAAACAGTGTAAATTGAATTATAACCACAAGGCATACTGTTCATTGCTACATCACTTTTGATGTCACTCCTTTAAATATTACATCAGTAATACACTGTAATGGACAAAAAACACACACACACACAAAAAAAGTCCAAACTGTGGACTGTGCAATTTAGTTCTTCGGCACTTTCATGTATTTGTCCCTCACCACAAATTTCTACAAGGCAGAGGGTTTTCACCAGTTCTCTGGGTGCAGATGGCCTCAGGTCATGGCAAATCCTTCAAGGATGAGGATCTGCCCCTGGAAAGAGAGGACATGCTGGAGGCAGCATCCCTTGGGCAGCCTCAGCTGACCCTGGCACCTTAGCATCCTTCCTGGGAACAGCAATGTGAATGCTGGGGTTTGGAAACTGATGAGAATATGATGCATACATAGATCTTCCTTCTCAGGTCAAACAAGAGAAAACCCAGAAGAAAGCCGTTTCACCCATGGGAAACTGTTTGTTTAACGTGTTCAGAAGAGTACACAGGAAGATGGTCTGCAGAAACATTGATCAAAGTAGATAGACTGCCTACGTTCACATTATGTAATGCACCCATCAGAGACTAGTGTTAACAAACCAGTAGCAGAAAAGCACAAGGAGGAAAGACAGCTGATCCATGTGCATGCAGATAGCAAACTCATGGGAAAGGCTGGTGATGTAGTGATGCAACTAAATCTCCCTGACATTCCCATTCACCCTGCCGGATGTCCATCATGGCAACAAGTCTCCTCTAAAGCGGTTATCCCATCTGCCTTATTCCTGTGCCTGTGCAGTTCCACTGTGCTCTAACAGTGGTGAGCCCTGCAGCAAGGTCTCCACCACACTACTGCACTGCACATGGGGCCTACGAGGCTGCCCCTCCAAAGGGTATCTCTTGCATCTGCCAAAGGTCTGTTGTGTCCCACCAGGCCCTGTGGCAATGGTTGAGGTGACTAAAACTGTGTCAAACACTCCACTATTCCCACCAGATGTTTATACATAAAGTTTATTTGGGATTTAATGAGGAAGTTAAGCTGCTTTTCCTTGATCTCACTAACTAGAGAGAGCTGTGGTGCATGCATTACTGCTAAGGAACATGCTACAGGAGGAGGTGTCAGACCTCCTGACTCACTCTACCAGCTTATCTAGCTTCCTCGTCCATCAGGAAAGGGCAAAATACAGTAGCCGCGTCTACTTAAGTAAAATGAGCATGTGAATGACTGTTCTTTGGCACAGAATACCCTGAATCCATACTATTAAACATCCCTTCTTTCCAGAAAAAGATGGCTGGATGCAAACTGCCTGCTGGATCTGGGCCCTGGGCCATGTTAACTTCCAAATAAGTACCTGGCAAATATCTAGGAGAACACTGGCTGGCAGAGGCTGAAATTGCAAGTGGGACTGTTAAACAGTTAAAGAGTACAGATAGTTGGCTTCCAGCACCTGGGAACATTCCTTATTGTATAGCTTACAAATATAGACATAGCTAGCATGCATAGCTATGCACTGCCCTCACCCCAGTGCTGAGTTTGGCAGCTAGGGAAAGGATCAGCTAGAGCACCACGCTACACCGTACAAGACACAAGAAATCTCAGCTGAATCACAGTCTTCAAAGCTGATTTATTGCACATATTTTATTACACATGTTTTATTTTAAAGTGCCTCCCCAGGAAGCTGAAAACTTTTTTCCCCCTAATATAGGAACAAAGAGGGCAGTATGACCACAAGTCTCCTTCTGTTCTACTTGGTCAGGAAGTAGCAACAAATTAGCATTTATTACAGTGCCACTGGGACATAACCTAGTCTATGTATTGAAGAGCATGCAGGTATTTCTGGAAGAGACCTGAAACATAGCATAGAAGTACAGGTAGCTTGATGAATCAGTGTAAAAAAATAAGAAGATAAGTATAACTGAAAAATCATCATTACAAATGGTTTATTGTGTACCATAAAGAGCACTAGAAGCCACAGAGTAACAATACCAAGAATCACAAGCATCAAAGCACCAGCAATTTCCCAAAAAGCAGGAAATAAACTAAAGCCATGACACCTTTAATAATATTAAATGAGAAAGTTTAGGGAAGCTTGAGGGATTTTTTACTTATTATTATTTATGAAGTTTTCTTTCTCCTTCCCTGCCCCCATATGAAGATCTCATAGCAACCTAACAGTACTAGGGAGACAACAGTCTTCTTCAAACAAAACTTCTTCAGACGGTTGCATGCAAGGGTAAGAGGAGTCTCATCCCCGTGTCCTGTTTGAGGTGCACCAGCAAGAAGCACAGTCTCTCTCAGCTCTTCCTGCAGGTAAGGGTGGTGAAGATCCCTCAAAGCACAAGTTGGCTCACAGCTATCCCCTTCCAAAGCAGTAGAGCTCCCAGGTGTGAAATGTATCAAATGCCAACGGGTCAGAACATAAATGGTCCACAGGAAGAGATCCTATTTCACTCTGTTCCTGTAAAGAGTGAGACTTTTAACCAGCCTCTCATAAGAGAAAATATCACATATTGAACTCCATTACAGGGTTCAGAAAACAAAGGAGGTAGCAGGAAGCTACTTGGGATTGGTATTTCAATAAAAGGACAAGAGCACAAAATGTCTGGCACCACTACTGCCACTCATTTCCTACAGCAAAGTTCATTACCATGTTCATTACCTCTATCTAGCGGGCAGCAGGATTCAACTGACAGCTAAAAGCAAATGGATTACATTTCAGGTATTAGAAAATAACTTTGAACTCTAACCCTGCTCAGAGAAAAAACCTCTCCTTCTTAAATACATATGGTTGTATTAAGAAAATAGATATGGACAGGTACACTCAAGCAGAAGAAGCAGACAGAGAATCTCCCCCTCTATGGGGAGCTTTAAAATAATCTTCAAGTTTTCAGATAGCTGCAATACACAAAAGAAAACTTCTGTCTGTTTTTCGCTTTTCAGGAAAGCCCCCATAAAATGTGTTTAAACCACATTAAATTTGCTGTTTCTGATCTTACCAGTAAGGACTCCCTAAAATCACTGTACCACCAGTAATGTGGCAAAACCACAGCACAGCAGTACTTTCCGATGCAGAATTATGTATGCTGAACAGAAAAAAAATTAATTTAATTATTTTTCTGAAACATAAAACTTCATTCAGCAGGTGCAACAAATGATTACAATTGTCATTTAACCACTTAAGAATAATTAATTGCCTTTATCTGACAGCTGAATCCAGTAAAACTAGTAGAAATCTGACAGCTGCCAGACCAAAGGTCTGACTGGTTTCACTGTCATATAAGTTGACCTGCTGCTTTACATAGATAACAGACAGGGGAAACAAAGGCTAGGTCTATGCTATGCATTAAAACTTTTGTCAGTACCACTGTGTTAGCAAGGGAGTGATTTGAGATGCCAAGGCCCTGTAATAACAAAAGATCTACTACTTTGTTACAGTTAGATGCTGCCAGAAAAGTACTTTTTCCCCTTTTAAGCTGTACAAGTAATGTACCTTTAAACAAAGGAAACCTCAACAAAGGAAACCTGCAAATATCCAGGCAAATCTTACCAAAATAGACCGAAATAAAATAAACCATACTTTCTACAAATTTCAATCAATAAATGGAAGTCATCATCACTCCAGTGACTTCCATGCAACCGAAGTTTATGCCAGCGAGAAATTACATTTTCAAGATCAGAAGAAACAAGATAAGATACTTGAAGAGTACTTGCTAGGTTCCACGTGAAACACCACACTGAAGTAGGCATTTATTACCAGAAAATATTTTCTCTACTCTCTTGAGACAACTGCAATATTAAGTATCTTCAGAGATTGTGGTGCAAGGCATTTTCTGTCAAGATTTAAAACTTGCTTCCTCATGTCATGAGAAGAACCTCACTCGTCTTTCCTCTTTTGATTTAAAAGAAATGTCAATCAGAGCAGAGGCCATCAAGTTACCAAGGAAACTCCGGTCCTGGCAAAATGGGCCTGAAACACGGTGTATTACTGGGGCATACTCAGACTTGCTGATGGAAAATTAATGTCACTTACATATAGATCACACCTCTGCTTGGCTGTCCTCACTGGGAGAGGTGGTTTGAAGATGTCAAATTTATACAAGGCCAGTCTTGGCACTGGCATTGTAACCTTAGGTGGGTCACTTCACCTCACAACATTACTGCCTGCCCTGTCAGAATGAGACAATTTATTAATCATTGTTTATAAAACGTCAAGACAGTTAAGGAAAATCAAACAGACAAACCTCTGGAAAAGCCCCTAGGAAAGAAGCAATCATGGAAAACAGCACTCTTCAAATTGTATCACCACAGCAGGCATTGCCTTTAAGTGCCAAGCACCACAGCTATGACCTGGCTTTTCTCAGCACATCAGAAGCATGAAAGGGTAGACAGGCACCTGAAGCTTTGGGAATGCACTTTCCCAAGGGCAGGGCACGTAGGATAGGATGCCAAGCTGTTCTTGAAGCAGGACAGCTGGCTGGTACATTACCAAGGGAGCACCTATGCCATACTGCTGGCCACACCTCCTGCCCCCTAGCCCTCTCACTATTAAGGGGGGCAATCCACAGCACCCTCCCACACAGAGAGATGTCATCTCAGCATGTTCCTCTGCAGAACTCTAAAACCTCTTGTAGAGTACTCTAACACTGTCTGAATGGTTTGTGTCTATTAAGTATCACCACGGTGGGGGAGACAGAAAATGAGTTAAGCTACAGCATGAAACAGCATTGAAAATGCTCTTATCCCAATATAAAATCAGTGATTTAACTGATGAGAAAAGCACTATCCAGACTTTTTTAAAATGCAAATATCCACAACTCATTTACATAAAAAATATACATACACAAATCCTACTCTAAACATAGACAGGGCTCCTGTCAAGCATTTAAACATTTCACCTGCAAGTGCAAATGCATATTAATGAATGCCAAAGGCCCTGGAAGTCCTAAAAGAATATAATCTTCATAGTAGGTAGGGCTTGCACCAGTTACATTTTGAAAATGTCCTTAGAGTAAACATTACATGCTAGTGGGACACTCTATTAAGTATCATAATAAGTGACTCTGCAAAAATTGTTTCTCCCTAGATTCAGAGAATTATGTGAATTTTTCCCAGATTTGAATTTCTCGAACCAGAAGAAAACTATTAGAATCACAGAATCACAGAATTAACAAGGTTGGAAAAGACCAAGAGATCATCAAGTCCAACCTGTAACCTATTACCTAGTCTATCACCAACCTGTTACCCAATATCATCTCATCATCTAATCATCTAAATCTCGTCCCTGAGTACATCATCCAACCTCTTCTTGAACACGTCCAAGGACAGTGACTCCACCACCACCCTGGGCAGCCTATTCCAATGGGAAATCACTCTCTCTATAAAAAAATTCTTCCTAACATCCAGCTTAAACCTCCCTTGATGCAGCTTAAGACTGTGTCCTCTTGTTCTGTCATTGGTAGCCTAAGAGAAGAGACCAACCCCCATCTGGCTACAACATCCCTTAAGGTAGTTGTAGGGGGCAATGACGTCTCCCCTGACTCTTCTCTTCTCCAG
>WEIS01100726.1:0-17143 GCA_013389965.1 Todus mexicanus
CAATTATAAGCAAGGCTGAGCCCACCCCCAAACCAGACTTGTCACACCCTATACTGCCTATGCCAGCCCCCAGAAGTTCAGCTCTCTGGAGGGGATAACCAAGAGAACCAAGCAAATGAGTACACGTGCCAATGCCTTCATGTAGATCTAAAATTCAGCCTACGAGCAGACTTTCCAAGCTCTGTTCCTCTCAACCCGACTGCCTTGTGCCTGAGGTGACAGTTAAACTTGGACACAGAACAAGGGACCTAAGCAAGTGTAAACCCAGTCCCAAGCCTGGTCTCCATTGTGTGGACAGAAATCAGTTTAGGAACAACATGGGGAAATTACAAAATCCCGCAAGAGAGACTTGCCCGTGTATCTCAGCTCCCTGTCTCAAGCTATTGCCTCTGAAGGTCCAATGAAATGTCTCTCTTCGTAAAACATCTGTTAATTTGCAAGACTTATAGATTTGAGAAACTTATCTTATTGCTAAGGCCAGTAGCAAAAAAAAACCCTAACAACAACCCAAACGTGGGCTCACTATAGCTGCAGAAAGTCTAAGAGCTTTAGGTTTTGCCCAGCACCAAGACAAAGAGAGAAGTCCTGGCCCCACTGAGTGTCAGAAGAGCCAGATCATCACCTTGAGCATGGTCAGTCCAAGATTTTTATCTTTCCTTGCAGATCCTGGGCCAGTGGAGCAGCACAGTCTGTCCCAGCCCTCCCAGCAAGGCTGTGTGTGCAGGAGCAGGACTCACTGGCACACACAGGCTGCAGGCTGAAGTCAGCCTGACCCTGACGTTACACAGTCTTAGCAATGTCTGAGTGTCTCATCTCAGAATCAGACACGGCTAAGGAAAAGGAGAAAAGGTTCCCAGGATAGTAGGTTTGTTTCTCTCCTTAAAAAAACCCCCACAACAGGCCAAACAAAACCCCCTTATTTTTCAACTCTACTCACTTGAGACCTATGTCCTTCTGTCCTGCCTGCTCCTTCTCTCCTCACTGGCTACAAGAGCTTTTTCTCCAGACATACAATACCTTTGTTCTATAAAGAGAGTATTCTCCACGTACAGCTGTGTTGGAGTGACTCTCAGAGGCTCTGAAGCGCAGCCAACACGCAGAAATATAAAACCTAAAAGGACTGAGTCTTGTTTCACCTGAGCTGGGTTTATCTTACACAGAGCACTGTTCTCCGAGGGAGCTGACCATGTCCACTCACACATAAAAGGCAGGTATTATTGGCAAGATGTTGCTGGACTCAAACCCAATCAGAGGCTCTCGATTTTATGGGTGTTTTTTTAAACTGTTTTGTTCGAAAAAAAACCCACAACAAACTAATTTGCCATATTTCTGCAATAGCCTCACAGCAGAAATTAAAATTGTCTTTTTTCTCAATTAGATCTAAAACAGAAAAACTATGGATTAAAACACAACATGAAACAGATGATAAATCACTTATGTGTTGTTGGTAGGTGCTCAGATATGATGATTACAAGTGCTGAAGAAAATGCCTGAAGAGAACAGAATAGAAGATAATTCAGAAGGGATGAACTCCACAGTGCTACGGTCCTCTGAGTGGAGACTACTCACCCTTGGTAGCAGGTGAAGGCAAGAGAGCTGCGCTAGGCTGCCTGTAACCCACAACAATTTGATGCCAAATACGCAGCCCTGTAACTTGAAATTCCCACAACTAAGATCACACATACTGTATTTCCAAAGCAAGTTACAGCTTCATGCCATTTGTCTCTTTTAACTACTGTCTCTTCGCGCTCCGTTCGTGCATCCATGTGAAGCCCAAACCTGAATCATACTCCTGCTGATTGTACTGGCCACATCCAGCCTGTTGATGGGACCGTGATGTTTCTTGTCCTTTGTTGTACCGTCAGGGCAATTTTTTTAAGAGTTTCTTTCAGATAAACAAAATATATTCTGCTTTCGCTGCCTGGCTTTGATGTGACAAGCCTTGAGCGCTCTCCACATGCTGAGCCAAAGTGATTGGAACATGCAAGACTGATTTTTGCAGTTTTCTACTCCTAGTATAACAGTCAGAAGAATATATTGCAACAGGTTCATGCAACACACTGATGTGGTTTTGATACTCTTCAGGTCTGCGCTGATGTCTTTAGATTAAACACATCTCATCCTAAGCAGCTCAGTCCTGTAGCTAGCAAAACTCAAACTGTCTTCTTTAAGGTCTGCAATCTAAACAATACATTTATTGTCACAGCTACACGGCCATTAGTTAAAACAACTTTACATTCTGAAACCAGCTACGCAACGTTGCTGGTTTATGTGGTTTTGGCAAGTACACAGGCACTTTTTCTCTTTAAGCGCTGCCACCTCTTGCTCCCAAACACAGCTGCTGCACTAACAACGAGCAGGTCAGGCCAGTATCGCTGCTGAAGAGTTTACAGAAAGCCATTCCTAGGCACTGGCAGGGGAACAGATTCCTAATAAGGCAGCCAAAGCCACCCGGTGCAGTGGGACGATACTCAGACACCGCATCAGGCCAAGTTCATGAGCTACCTCCAGAATCCTCTACAAAACAGAGCTCAGTTCTGTGACATCTCCCAATGTATTTCATGCTCCTTCTGCCGGTGGACTCACCTTTACATTTGACTTCCTGCAGTCTCTAGATGCAAACATTCACACTGTGGGTTTGTCCCCCCAGAACAACCCAAGCTACTGACACACAGGGAGAGGAGAAGCTATTGTACTAAGACAGCACACAAGGACCTAGGAGAATGTAAGTCCTCCTCCCTAAATAGAAGAAGCAAGGCACAAGGAAGATCATCACGGGTTGCCACCCTTCCTGCACCTCTGCCCAGTTTGGGTCTCAGTGCCAAGCTGGCTCAGAAGCCCACCACCCTTAACAAGTAGAAACTTACTCTTCCTCCAGCTCCTCTTATGGATACTCTATTTGGCTAAAATGCTTTTAATGATTTGCAATAATTTTCTGTGCTTCCAACCCAGGATCTCAAAGCACCTGAAAAATCCTTCCCTTCACCTTTTGCAGTGAGTTAGAAGAAAAACACAGGGATGGAGAAATTACATGTCTTTGAATGCAACCCTGTGCTCAAAAATCTCGCCCCTGACTCTGTCCATGATAAACAAAGCAGTGAGACGGTGGGAGAACAGCACACCATTCTGAAAGACTGCACTATTAACACACTATCCATTGACACCTTCCTTAAATGACCTTTAAAAAAAGTACAGGCAGCAAATCAAAATAGCTTGTCAGTGATGCATTGACAGTCTCTCCCTGTCTACCAAACCAGGCTCAATCAGTTTCCTCTGTATCATTCACCATTTCCTGTTACCTTGAAGAATGAAACATCAAAAAAAAGAAAAGAAAATAATAAATCACACAACACAAGGCAGCTCCCACTTTTCCTTAACCAGCTAAAGAAAGCTAGAGCAGAAGATAAGGTTTCTGGCATGTCGGGGAGTAAAATTTAGGCTGCATGCCACATTATCAGAGCTTAGATATTCCCTGTTATTTTTTAGATATTCAGGCAAATGATTGTCACATGCACAGGTTGGTACATACTTACTGATTCTTGGACATGACCATAATCGTGACAATCAAGTTAGATAAGTTAACCATGGAAAGCTTTTGAGAAATGTGCAACTTGTATTTCTGTCATAAAAGAGGACTTACCTTTAAGGACTCCCAGAGGGGAAACTGTACCAGAGAGAAAGGAATCTGGAGAGGTGAAAAGAGAGAGAAAAAAAAAAAAGCAACATAACGTTAGAAAAGCAAATTAGGTTGGCATGTTCCTCGACTGGCTAAATTAGGAACAGTTACTGTTCACTCAGCAAACTTCAGCTTATTACATTTACAAATCTTTACGGACACTTTATATACGCTGCCATTAAACGACTGGTTTCACTAAAGCAGTTTTACTTTGTTTATCACATTCCCTGCTGAGAGGTTAATGTATTGTTACCAGGGTGGCCTAGAAGAGCAATAAGCAGCATGATCTAGTGCAGGGACATTCTGGGTTTGACACTCGGCCAAGAAAGCCATAAGGATGGTTCAAGAAATACGTTCCCAAGGCCAGGAACACAGCTTGGCAAAAAAATATCTTCAGCAGTATGCACTCTCACAAAGGCTGAGCTGAAAACAGTTGTGCTCCAAGCAGGGCTCTGCAGTTGGGTATCAGCTGCAGAAACTTTCCTGAGCATCTTCCAGCAATCTCGCATTAACAAGCTCCCTTGAGAATTAAACGCAGGTTGTGAAGAGCTACCACAATCCAAGTAAAATCCATGGGAGAAGCTTGCTGGTTCTCTTCTCATCACCTATAGCAAGAGGTGGTTCTGTACAGCAACAGCCTGTCTCTCTACCTAGGCTCATTCCTGCTGCCTCGTATCCCCAGCAGTGCCTGTGCATTTTCATCTCCTTTGCAAATTCTGCCCTGATAAACACCTTGTGACCAACTCTCTTAACATGGGGAAAAAAGTAGACACACACCTCCACCAGTTCTGTAGACTGTGTGGGGCTAACACATGTAATAAGCCAGTTTTCCCCATGAACAGAGTGATTCTTTGCAACCAGAGACATCACTTTCCAGGCATGTGCCTTCCCTTAGAGTTTCTTCTCCTCCAATCTTCCCATTGAGTTCTGCTGGCTCTTCCTCCTCTTTCACCACTCTAACAAGCCCAGTCCAATGTCCACCTCTGGTAATGACCCTGCCTTTGCTATCTCCAGCTGAAGTATCTATCTCAAGACACCTGAGAGGAAAAAAGCTGGATGAAAATACTAACCTGTGCTAGAATTGTCCTATAGTTGTACCTGCAGGTCTGCCTTGCCCTTTCCTAAATGCTTCTGCAGTTATCATCTCCACTTCAACAGCCACTCAACCCCAGCTTCAGTTCTTCTTCCAAGAATCTATTTTCTTCTCCTACTCTTATCTTCCTTCCCCAAATGCAATGCACGGTGGGTTAGTTTTCCCCCTTCTTTAGGCTGATTTTGCAGTTTGTGCATCATTTTATTAGTGCCAGAAAACACTGAGGTACCTTTTGCCAGGAAAAGTAGTAGATGCTCAAAATGGGTCACGCTTAACTAATACATAAAACTTTGCTCTTCGTGATGTGAGTAACGTCAGGTTTAAACCATTCACTACAGAGATATGAACAGCTTATTAAACCCAAATTCAAAGGAATCTGAGATGGTGCATCCATTCAACACCACAAGAGTTAAAGAGTATTGTCTGCTTCACTGTGTCGCAACTAATGATTAATAAATGAGTCTATTAAGTTAATCTGCCAGGCAAAACTAAGCTTGACAGACACCTGCCACAGAAAATTTGTTATCTATTCAGGCAGGAAATGGCAGTGAGAAGAAATCAATGGCGCTGCTGTACATTGAGCTGACAAACTGAAATCTCAGAGGAAGTTTGTCATCTTGAACAATGAGCGATATCCCTGGTGGCATCTCAGAACCCCACAAGAAAGGTCAGACATGGCTCATATTTATCAGGGCCCTGAAACTCTAGTGTAGCAATTAAATTTCGTTTTTAATACTGGGTGAAAAAGTCCAGCTATTTGACAGTAATGTAGGGTAATATATTTATGAGAAGATATATATATCTCCACATGCTGCCGCATCATTGTTGAATTCGAGTTAAATGGCATGATTTCTTTGCAATGTAAAAGGAAAAGCAACATAAGCTTCTATTATCTAGGCCAAAAAAATTGAAAAAGAAACAATACCCATGACATTTGTTACAAATTTGTTAAAGAGAAAAGGAAAGGCTCTGTATCCAGCTGCACAGCAAACAAAACAAGCTTTCTAACAGTCTCCAAGTTTTGCTCTTTCGCGCTCGCGAATGAGTGGTAAAATGATGCAGCTGTTAATAAGACAACACGGGAAGCTTTTGACATAAACTCTTTATCTCCTGGCTAGAAGCATTTCAATCAGAGAGGAAATTTGTTCACAACTCCGGCTTGATTTTCGGCGTTAGCAGTGTTTGCTTTCCGTGTCCTGCTCAGCAGGGATCAGAACTGGACGGGGATTATCAGTTTCTTTTCCCCACAGGACGCTGTGACACGCGGGATTCCAAAATGCCTGGGAAGATTTCAGATGCATGTCAGTGGGGTCTGCAGAGTCACTGGGCTCCCTCCTTTCTAAGGCGCCTGCAGGATAAGGACCTAAACATTCCTAAGTCGCACTTTCACAGAGTTTGAAAACTTGCAAAACCCAAACAAACTAGGAAGGAGCACCAACAAAACCAAGCAGAGCAGCACCTTTGCCCACACAAAGGCGCTCCTAACGAGATGTCCTCTATTACTTCTAGCCATCCACTGGAGCCTATTTGACAACATCCTGACTTAAAAACAAAACCCACAGAAGCAATTTCATGGGTATTGGAATGAAAGGGAGTCTGGCTTCCTGCGGATTTGGATTCTGTCATCAGATTCTCTGAAGCCAAATAATTTCCAAGCCGGGTTCGGTGATCTTGCCACGACAGAGACCTCCACCACATTTCCTCTCAACATCTATTCCACAGCCCCTGTTGAAAGTTCAGCTCCTGTTGCAAACCTTCCTTCAACCTCCTAAATCACCTTTATTCTCCCCTCACGCACATACTTTCAAGAACATATAGGAACTTCTACTTATCTTGGCAGCCTCCGCCTTGCCATCACATTTCCATGGCCAACATGTCCAAGGGCTGTGCTGGCTGCTGGGCATCCCCGTGTGTATACACCCTGTTTGCTTATGCCTTGCTTCCCTAAGAGACCAGACCAGACAGGCCATGCCTAAAAGGAAGATTAATACATATACAAAAAGAAAGAGCATTGCAATAGTAACACAGCCAAAAGCCTTTAGATGGCTTATTTGCCCTTTATTCCTCTACCATGACAGACGTGACAAAATCTCGCAGTCCAGGGACAATTCTTAATTTGAACATTGACAGCATTTCATTCCTTTTCATATTTTGCTTTTTCAAATACAAGCTCTTCAGCAACGAACAGAGTCATAGCCTGACAGACAGCGATATTTATGCCTGAAATAGGCTAAGGCAACAATAAAAATGTGGTCCGCACATGTGGGTAACTTTCTGCCAGCAAATATGAAACCCTGGCGCGCTCCACCAACCTCTCATTTGACGTTAATGTAAAATAGAGAGAGAGTACCAGTTCTGCTGTCTGCCCTAATGTTATATAACTGTGCTGTTTGTTCAGCAGAGTCAACTCATACACCAAAAAAAAAAAAAATTAAAAAAAAGTTTCAAGTCCCCAAACAGCTGTAAATCATTATTTTAAAATGTTTTATAGGTTAGTGAAATTATCATTTACTCTGGTCCCTGTAGCCCTTGGCACCTGATGCCTAATTTAATGTAATGAACACTGCAAGTTCTTATTTCTACAGATCTACTTAAGCCTCCTGAAACAGAAGGATTTTAAGATTGTTTTTAATAAGTTACTTGTAGAAATAGTCGCACTTCACATGCACAGCAACAGACACACACTTTTCTTCTGCCCCTAAAGAAACCCAACCTGCAAGTACTGAAGATTGACAACAGAGTAAAAGTCCTCCCACCAAAAACTGTTTATTTAAAGAAATTCAAGGAGGAACTTAACAACATTCATTGTAACTACAACACAACATTTTCAAATAACTCAAAATTTACACGTTCAGTATCTGATAGTAAATGACAAGCTGACATTGTCCTGAAGAAAACACAGCAGCCAGGGAGCAAGGAGAGCACACTGAAGGAGTGGTGAAGAAGGGGGGAATAGGGGGTGGGGAAGAACCAGAAAGAAAAAAAAAAACAACAAAAAAGCCAAACCTCATCAGCCCCTTCAGAACTGGGATTCCCTTCCAAATATGAGAATTCTTTCACACAAAGAGGAAACAGATGTCCATGGCTGGAATTTGCATGTGGCTTTATTCTCTTCTAGGATACAATAAAACTACTCTTCTTCTCATCCTCCGAGCTAGAAATTAAACAGTGGCATGTCATGCAGAGTCCAGCTGTGCTTTCTACCTCCAACCTTTATTAGCAATATATTTAAAAGGAAGAAGAAAACAGAGGGACAGAAAGCAAGAGAGAAACTAGGAAAGCAGAAGAAATGAAAAACTATGTGGTATGTGTTCTCAAAACAATATAAAACCTACAGATGTTCTTACTAATCTGTGGCACATGTTTGTTTATTCAGGTTCTCTCTGTCTCCAGTTCAGCGGGCTTTGCTCTCCAGAAGAACTCTCTGTTTTTACAAACGTTAGAGTAAATACTGAAGGAGAGATTGGCATAAACAGCCAGAGGAGAAAACAGGCTCACCTTGGAAGAGATTTCTCAACATCTCTCAAACTGTACCTCCGTCCCAGAAACAGCTCTCACTCCCATCTCTGCTGTTCCCGACATTAAGAGCAATGGCAGAACAGGCAACAGGTACAAAGTGGGTTTTGACAGGACCAATATTACAAAGGCCAACAGCAAGGACATGCGCTCCCTTCAGGGAGATCGTACTGCAGTCATGGAGGAGCAGTGCTCAAACCTGCACCTAATGCGGCACTCGCACACACGTTGACAAGGCTCACAAAGATGCTAGCGTGGTTGAAGCCTGTATTTATAAGAAGCTATTAAGCACAGTGAGCTGCAGGTGCCAAATTCTGCCTTCTCCACTGTAATTACAAAGAAATGTCTAATAACCCACTTCTGACTAGCAAAAAATACACTGTTTTCCAAGGGTACATAAACCACAAATTTCAGAACAATCTTCCTAAGTACCTTTTACACTCCTTTGTCGTATTTTATTTTTTTTTAAATCATTGTCTTTATAAAAGATGATTCTTTTCAAATAGGTTCAAGTCACAGTAGAATAAAACAACCCTGTCTGCCCACTGGAGTTAGCATTAAAACATTTTCATTAATAATCACAGTCAATCTGGTTCACTGTCTTGTCCTTCTAAAATTCTTCACGTGCTTGCCCCAATACATCTGGATTATCATAAACTGATGTTCCAGCTATAAATTTACTTTCCCCATCAGGGGATTTGAAAAGAAAGCATGAAATGAGGCCAGCCTCTACCTTGCTCATGTCAGAGGTCACAGCATCGTTGTAAGGACCTGTAGCTTTCTACAGTACTGACTTGGGGTGGGTGAAGGCACAGAGGAGCTCAGCACAGCCGTGGGTCAATCCTACACCCCAAAAGCTGACAAAGTAGACTTATTTTCTTGTAAAGCTTCAATTAACGCCCACAAGGAGCCTAACAAAGGTAATTTGTAATCTTAACATCAATGAAGGACTGTGAAAGCCATCACCCGTGTTCCTGCAGCTCCAAGGAGTGAAAGGTGTGAGTATAGTGAAAGAACGGACAAGTTCCTGTGTTATTATGATGGATGGCTTTGTTAATAAACACTGATGCAAAGAGAAACAAAATTCTTCTGACAAGTAGGACAATGCTGGTACAGCAATGACCATAGTAGGTCTTCTCTTGGCTCCATTCCTTAAGGGACATGGTGAAAGACCAAGTTCACATCCAGCACCTTCCTATGAGACTGCACAAAGCCAAAGAGAGGTGGAACCCCATGAGCAGCTGGGCCATCACAGGTCAAAATATCAATTTGTATTTGCAACTCAAATTTCACAACTCTTCAGCTTCGATCGCGTGTCTCTACAACACTGCCATAAGCAAAGGAATGGCTTTTAGGGTGGTAGAAACACTGGCCTCAACAGTGCCAAGACTATCATTAAAATAAAAGTTTCAGATCACGCACCAGCAGCCACTTGAGGTAATCGGCAACTCTTTCAATTTCAAGCAAATAACATTAACTCTGTGTGAACGGGGAGATGAGTGCAAGCTACAAATGAAAAGAAATACTAAATTCTTGAACTATTATTCTGACTCAATCATCCACTAACACTCAAACATTTGCACTTTGCTTCCTCTGTTTCCCCAGCTCTAAATCCAAAGTATTTCCATTTGTCACCTGGCATATGTGAATGTTTGGAATTAAATTCCTTTCCGAGACAGAACAGTATGTGTGTGCCCCACAGGGTTGCCTAATTTCATTACAAGTCATTTTCACAGATGTCCTTTGGACCTGCGTGGCAGAGCTTCACCTCCAACAGGACTTTCTTTTAAGCAGCACCACACACTCATTATAAAACAACATATAAAGGACACTACACAGAGATAGATAAATAGAAGGAAAATTCTATCCAGTTGCCCCTCCATGAGAAAAAGAGTTTATGATTGAAAAAAAAGAAAATAAATTTGTTTAAAAAAGCTTTTCTGGTGGGGCAATACTGACCAGCAAAGGGAAAGACACAGTCAGAGATCGGGCATGACTGCGTGCTCCCAAAACATGGGAAAAGAGAAGCACTGAGGCAGATGCACGAACACAGTGCAGCCTGGATTGATTTAAGAGAGCCTGGCAAACACAGAGCCCTAATTTGGCACATGCATGAAACCAACCATCATCGAGCTATTGAAGGCTCTTCCCTCAAAGAAACAATATTAGCAGCCTTCAAAATCCCCCCTCTTGCAGCAGCCCCATACTTTGCTGGGAGGACAGAACAACCATTAGGAACTGGGTAATGTCAGCCACAGAAGGCGATGTTATTGTACTTCAAACAGGAGCTGGGCTGACCAGCCCCAAGTCAGACAAATAACATCCAGATCCTCCCACTCTCCAAAAAACAAGCACTAAAGGAGATGCCCGTTTTACTGTTCCTTCTCAAAAACATATCAAAAAAATCCCCCCAAACAACTAGAGAATGAATACGCTGACCGACTCGTACACGCTGTTTTCAAGGTGCCGATAAAAATCTTGTAGGCTAAAAGATGAGTTTAGCAGCTCTACAAGAATGAAGGTATTGTTTAACAGGAAGCAGATGTATGTCAGATGGCAAAGTCATTAAAGTGTCCCATCGTTAAAGGAAACGGGATAACAACGAGCCATCTGAAAAAACCTGAACTGATCAGGAAATACACAAGCCGCAGCTAATCTCCTATTTATTGGTAGGTAATGCCTTTAAGTCATGCACATGCATTGAGTTTAGGACCATGAAGGACTAATCTTTGTTCTCATGAAAAAAAACAAACCCCAACACAACTACACTATAGGAGCAAAACCCTAGAGCATGGAGCGCAGCATTGCTGGAAAAAGTCTTCTGAGGAAATACTCTAACATTTGGAGAAGCTATTACATCAGCATGTGGGTGCTCACACGCCCCCACGGTTCTGTGCCGCTGTCCAGGCAGCACGTCAGTTTGCTAACTCTAAAGGCATTTTAATGTACATTTACATACATGTAACGTTTTGAATATAATGAAAAAATGGCTTATGAAAGGCACCTATCAAGGGAGAGCCTCTTAATACAAACTTTTAAACTCTGATCAACAGCAACAAAGTTATGGGCATACACTGGACTGACGGATTTGTAGTATCATGGTTGGACAGTCGAACAGTTCCTCAAGTGAGAATTTTGCAGGAGGTACAAGGACCTAAACACAAGGAATTAAACAAGCAGCATGTTGGATTCATAAGGCAAGTGGATCTATGGAGAGGAGTGAGAGTATTGTTTCATCCAGCAAATATTCGATCAAAGAAACCTGACAACAGTGCAGCTGTAATTGCACTGACATCAGCGAAGCAACTCCTGTCCTCAGAGTAACAGCCACACAAAAAATGAGCAGACTGGGAAGAAACTTGTTTTTCCCTTCCTGGACGTATCACAACCTATAGTGGTTTGGTTACAAATGTCTTGTTGCAACATTATGATTACAAATACAATACAGCAGCTCTCAACATAAAAATTAGATGCATCTCTCACCGGCAGATTGCTGAATTCACTAAAGAAATTGCCACAGAAAAATCCGTCTCTGCCTTTGCATATGAGGCTGATCCAAAGTTCACGGAAATCACTGGGAATTCTGCACATGTGGCTTCAGCAGCTTCTGGATCAGGATCCACACTCAGATGGAGAAAAGCAGAGAGAGCAGATAGATGCAAGAGTTCTAGCATACAACACAAGAATCAACTAATTTGGATCCTTCCGTGTCCTTCCCAGGACACACAGACAGAGACATATCTCTTATGGTGAGAGCAGGGCCTACGACGTGCATTTTTTAACTCCTTAAGCAGGAGCTGCTGCAGACTCCCTACTTTTACAGAAGCCCACAAACCAGCCCTACTATGAGCTGTGTCTCAGCCTACACACTTAACGTTTAAGTGCAAGTTAAAGTCACGATTAAGTTAATGCAAGCTAAAGAAAATCTTCTGAATGTTAATACGAACTTCGGTGTTTTGCTGCATCGATAGCCCCGATGACTCGGTAAGAGTATTATCCCTGCAGACTTGCCTTTTGCAGAAAACAAAATTAAAACAGAACAAGACAAGTAACTAAACATCGCCTTAAACAAAACACCCCACAGAGACTATGAGAAAAATGACTCCATCAAGGTTAGCACAAAACCGGCACTAACGGAACAACTACTATAAACCACCGAGTTGAAACTTCTTTCTTTGAAGTGTATGACCCGCGCAGTGCTGCTTATGTATCTTACACCATTATCTCCATCATGTGGCAGAGAGAAAAAATGCAGATTACTGTCAAATTTAGGAAGTCCTACTCACGTAAAGGTATTTTACTTAGCTTACACTCATGGATACACATTTGTGTGTACACACGTCCAAAATTTTGTATCACATCGCACAAAATGAGGCATCGCTAAGCCTCCTTCTGTGACTGCTATTTTCAGCTGCTGAGGAAGAGCTGTATCCGCATCGCACAGCACAGGTAAGAGAAGAAATAGCCTTGTCCTGCAAGGTGCCCGCAGCCTCACGGGCAGTGCCCTGATGGGTGCTCATGAAACAACACCCAGGGGAAACACAGGGGAAGCTTCAGCAAGCCAGAGTGAGTGACCCGTTGTCACAAAGCAGTTTAAATGGCGAGTGCCAAGGTGGAGTTAAAGGCCTGATCTTCACAGACTCCATCCATGCAAGAGTTGGCCGTGCATGATCTCCAATGGTGCTGGCTGATTAGGAGCTGGTTCTGTAAAGCACTAAACCCCATGTCTAGTTTCCCATCTCTTTGCAGGGAAGCAGTTGAAGATGTCCTTAAGTCCTGTGCTGAATAGTCTGACTGCCTTGTGTGCCTGAAACAGGGCTGGACTATTTTCTCTCCCTCAACTACCTCGTTTATTTTTTAATAAACAGTTGCATTGCTTTTGCCCAGCCACAAAATACGATCTTGCAGAATGCACTGAGTGACCTGACTTGCCTGTGTTACCTGTGGGACCTGCTAGCCTACGACAGTGATCTCTCCTAGCTTTTATGTATTAAAGAATGAGCTCTCCTGAACTGCAGCTACAGCTCCACAAACTTTAATCTGATTCTACATCACAAAAGACCTTATCTAAAGCTCATTGAAGTGAACTGAAATACCGCAACAAGCATTTGATCAAACTCAAATGAACAGTTAGACAATGCACACACAGATACAGGAAGGATGGCTCCTTTTGGTTTACCTTTTCTTCTTTTTTTTTTTTTTTTAATGGTTTAACCAATTTTGCAGACTCTACAACTATTTAAACAGGAAGCCCCCCAGACCCAGCAGACCTCCCTGCCTATGCAGCTGGAGAGCTACTCTGCTCCTAATGGAGCATTTCTTCCACCCCCACCCAAAGGTAGCAGCTGTAGGATATCAGGTCAGACACCAAGGGGCCACCTGGGACTTGCTGCCCTCCCAGGTGTGGACTTGCAGGCTTGGCCACAGCAATAGAGCCCCTGGGAAAGCCGCCTGCTGCCTGCATCCCCCGGCTTCCTCCTGTCAGCTAGCTGAGGAAAACTTGAGACGAGGCTGTCTGCGTACGCTAATCCAGCGGGCTGAAAGCAGGGAGGCTTTGCTCTCAAGAATCTCTTGCAGGCTCCTTCAAGAGGAGTCTAACCCTGTTTGCACAACAGCACCACCGTTATAAGACCTGTGGAAATAAAAGCCATGATTCTCAATGACTGATTTCAATTCACTTCTGGAGAAGGTGCTTTGACCACAAGCCTTTGAATTCATTTGCGTATCTTTATACAGCCATCTCACTTCCATTTGCCTTGAGGATCTATCAAAGCCCACAAAGTTAAACCATAAAGCTAAAGCACAACTGTTTCTCACACTCAGTTACCCAACTTGGATATGAGGAAAGTGTGTGAAATTACCAGTGCATGGGAAGAGGATCTAGAAGAACAAGCGTGCTTTGGTGGGCAAGAACTAAACAACTGGAACACCCCAGACACACACAAATCCTTATTTTTTTCATTTGCTCACCCCACAGGGCTGTCTACACATCCCAGCTATAGGTTTGGGCTATCTTCAGAGCCTGATGGGAACTGAACTACAGAGCATGGCAGCAGCTAACTCTTGTTCTACGAAATCCTGGCAAAGTAGACACTATTAAGTTTCCACTTTATCAGTATAAATCATCCCCTCCATGCTTGGCAAAGCACTTGAGCACATGCTTAACTTTCACTATTGCTGAATAGGAACAAGATTATGCTTGAAAAACATTAAAGACGAGACCCAAACAAGTTCTTAGACTCCATACTCTTCTTTACACTCCCAACTTCCCATTAATCTGAAAGCTCTTCCAAAGCTGGGGCTGGGCCAAAGTGTTTTGTTGAACTGACGCCCAAACAAAGTTTTCTGTTAATGTGGGGCTGCAACCAACATGGTGAATGAAGACAAAAGCCAAAGAAAATAGTCGAGACTTTTCTGTGGGTTACTTTTGATATACAATAAAGAACTCAAAGTGACCTCAGACACCCAACAGAGGAGAAGCCAAGGTAACAACACAACTGCAGCTCCACCAAGTGGTTTTAGCATCACAACTAGTGTCCAAAAAATCCAAGCAGTCAATGTAACTGCCAGGGCTTCATGATGGGATCAGATCCCACCATTTCCAGCACGCTACTCTCTCACGTAGCAGGTCTGAGCACAGCATCTGTTGCACTGATGGTCCCTTTCTGAAATGTACTTCTGCAGAAAACATTGACACCAAAAGGAGAAAGCCAAACTGCACGCCCACTGCAGCATGGCCTCTAGAGGGAAAGGGATGGGAAATGCTGCTCTCACAGCTTTAATTCATTTAAAGGCCATTTTGCATGCAGAAGGCTCCACCGAGATGATTTCTTTTCCTCACTGGTTTTGCAGCCATGTCAAACGCCCATCACAGCCAAGCGGCAGATTTGCCAACTCCCTGCTGTCATAGGTAGCTTCATAAAACTCACCGTGCAATGGCTTGTGTTGCCTGGTACAGGCTTTTGTCTGTGCTACACAGCAGTAGATGAGATTTACATATATATGATTTGAACCATAGTAGTCCGAATTGTTTTCTAGCTGGGAAACGGAAAATCAGCAATGAAATATTTTTTGTGCTAACACAGAGCACTTGAGGAGAAAGAAAAATCAAACAAAAAACATTGGTTGGGGAAAATAGCTAGACATTCCTTATCCATGATGAATCTCCAGAAATTTTACCTTTCCAGTGAACAGGACTTTAGTATCTGCCTGAGAAATCCACTCTTAGGAAGGTGTCCAGAACTGCTTCTGTTGCTGCAGTGTTTGGATGCCTTACTCTAGGTAAGTGATTCTCCCTGAGACTGACTCAGATGTATCTGTTCGAGTCAGTTCAACAAAACCTCAAGGTAGCATCTGAAGAAAAAAATACCGATCCTGATCAAAGAGATGGTGTCCCTGAGGTTGCACTGAACCGCACATAGCTGGACTCAAAGAACGGGGCAACGGGCATTGCAGTTAAGAAAAATTAGCAAGCAAGTCAAGTACCAAAGAGAAATGGAAAGAAAAATGCCATTGTCCAATTCAAAGAATGAGCCTTTTCCAGTGTAATGTTCATAACCTTTTGAGTTGAAATGGAACAGACTGGTGTTAGCAGCCTTTAATACATCCAGGTGACTTAAACCAGGATTTTTTCTAATGAGATTAGTGAGCTATACATTACAATTCCCATGTTTCAACCTCAAGGCATTTTAATTACATTTTTTATTGATCCTCCCTGGGATTTTCTGATTTGTGCCAGAATGCTTTCTTCACTTAAAACACAATTTTTATCTCAATGCAAGTACTAATAGACCACTTCAGACAAAACAACCAAAATCTGTGGAACTCATACAAGAGCAAAAATCAACTGTGCCTTTCAATCAAAAGATGTAAGACCATTAAAACCTTTCTTTAAATAGTACCACTAAATACTGGTAGTAGTCTTTGGGACCATGAGAAGAGTTAAGAAACCTGCAGAACAGTGTGCTGATTCTGCAGTCACCTGTACCAGTTTAAAAGCTCTGCTGATGTGATGCCAGTAAATGACCTGTCTTCATTCAGAAGTCCTGCAGTGAATATTATCAGTGTCTTAAGCCTAGGACAAATTTTGGGTGGAAAGGAGGTCCCCAAATTTGTGCTGAAATGCTGGTAAGACATGGAGAAAACAGCCTGTTATGCTAGAGGGAAATTTCCAGTAGACTTTAGAAAGAGAATCTGAGATGGAACAAGCTCTACCTCTACTGTCTGTTTGCACTTCCCCTTCCAGCTGCAGCTGTGGGGATAGAGGAGTTGGTTGCCACTTTCATCCTGATTCCAAGTGCTTACCACAACCTGCACCACATATTTAGTACTTATTACAAGCCCTGTCCCTCCCAAGTGCTGGGCTCCTCACACAACTGCTCCATCCCCCCTTCACGACAAATAAGCCACGTTAAAGATGGCAAGTAGCAACGGGGGGTTGTAACCTCTGCAGTTGGCTGCACAGCCAGAAGAGGATCTCTGAACACAACCTAAGGAATGAACAATATTGACCAACTTCACTCTCAAGCTTAAACCAAGGTGTTCCACCACCACCACGGGGCACTCAGCAGCACTTCTCCAGGAAAGACCCTGACATGTTGTCCTGTGCCCACAGACCAGATGTGCTGATTGAAAAAAAATAAAATAATAATAAGTAAACATGAGAAAAAGTCAAGCACTCACGCCTTTGCTCTGCAACACGTAGCAACTCAGCAAGATAAATGACAAAAGGCTTTACTGCGGTGGAATAGTTAAATACAATAACAATAAAATTCCACCTGTCAGCTCCAAAAGCACCCCACATGTAGAATTTACACAAGCCGAACTGGAGCTGGTTCAGGGCATGTCATAACAGTTAG
>WEIS01100730.1:0-20878 GCA_013389965.1 Todus mexicanus
AAAGAACAACAAACAAAAAAACCTCTCTGGGATTCAGGATTGCGCTTCCATACTTGGGTGTACAAAGAGCCTTGTTTACTACTGCTACCGCCACCACCATTCCTGGGTAGAAGCCTCCTCCTCTCTGAATGGCTGCAGGCCCAGATCTCCATCCTTCAGTAAGGGCATGACCTCATTATTTGGAGACTCCGGAGAATTACTGGAGGCAGGACTCTGATTAAGAGACATAAAACATCCCAGTGCTTGGAGTTCAACACCCCGAGCCAGGTGTCCGTGCTATTGTTAGTGACTTACAATGAACTAATTCCTTTATTCCTTATGTCTTTGATAAATAAATCTGTATGTTTGTACCTAAACACCTAAAGATACATAGCGTCAAATCTTTAAAAAGACTGGGGTGAAGAAACGAAAAAAACACTCACGATCTACTTTAACTCAACTGAAAGCTGCTCTCTGTTTTCCCCAAAATACACCTTGTCATGGATGTTCCCTCTGCATATGTTATCATTCAGCTTTAATTAATCTGTGGGAGCTGGTTCCTGGATGTTTCTGTTCCAGCACTTGAGTGAGCAGTGCCATTTGTCTGACAATATGGTGAGATGATTCAAGAAAGAATTGGCCAGAAAAATCTCATTTCTTAATTTCATAGTTACTTTTCTCTCTGAACCGACTTACTGCACATTTGTACAAATGCCAGGGCAGTAAAAGATGAAGCAGGGGCTGGAGGAGGAGGTGAGACCATAGAAGCCCTTAAGTGGCTCAATTACTGCGTAATGGCATCTTCAATCTCCTTCTGAGCCTGTTTAAGAGCTTGATGGTTCAAGTGCAATGATGCCAATGGTGCCCGGGTACTTGCCTGGGACAGCAAAGCTGTGCTGGAGCCAGGTGAGCAGCCAGTTCTGAAAACCTGGTTGCTATGATGGCAAAATGGCATTCTTCATTATTTCTTCAACAGAGATCATAGACAACACCATCTGTAACTACACTGTCTGGTGGCTTGCTCAATAGCCCAGTTTGTGCTCACCAAGGCAGCAGCCTTGCCATCTTCACTAACAGGAGCATTGCTCCCTTTCCTCAAGGTGATGATGTCTGTCTCCTAGACTGGGTCTGTTCTCCTGTACTCCGCTAACCAGCCAACAACCCCAAATTGTAATTCCTCCTCCTCCTCCTGTGCTGTGCATCCGTTAGGGTTCTGCCATGTGGCATAAGCCCACCCAGTCGCTGGTTACTGGTGTTGTCTCCACCATCCCCATGTCCTTAGTCATGTTGTCCTCCACTCTCCTGTGTGTCACTAGCAGCACTGGGCTGCTTCAGAATGAAAACTGAACCATGCAGCTAAGGGTATTGCCAGCTGTCTTTGGGAAAAGTGCCGTTAATGATACATTTGAGACTTCTTTTTTCCTTCCGTAAATGTGGTGACGCCTTTGAGAGGCAGCAGGAGTAGGCAATGGGAGAAGGCGGCTGGGCAGCCCTCGCTTCTGAGCGTGTCCTCATGTACGAAGGGGTCGGTCAGGGTCTCGTGAGTTAGGATGGCATTAGGAGCTGTAGGGCAGTTCTGCCCCCTGGAAGCTTCATGGGGCCCCGTTACCCTCCGCCTGCCTACAGGCAGGGCTACCCCATAGAAACATGAACTGTTTGCTTAGGAAAGCAAACAGGATTGTGGCTAAGGATCTGCTCTCCTGAGTCATTCATCACATAAACCCCTACTACAATCATAGCAATGTACTTCGATCCAGCTTCATGAAGATAGTGTGTAAAGCAACACAACCACTCCTATTTCTTCGTGAATGCTTGTAATCAAAAGCTGTTCTTAATTGTGTCATAACCCACAACAGCGAGATTTAAATTTCATCTGAAAGGTAAAATAATTCTGTTTGAGTTTTTTATATGGGAAGAGTTTTTAACTGTATCTCTGTGCCTTCAAGAACACTGAGCAGCCTTTTTAACACCTGCTCTTTCCAACCTGCCACTTAACAAGTCACAGTTTGGAATAATTTTCTTGTTGGCTTCTTCTCTCCTGTCAGCTGCAGATTATGAACATAAAAAACATACAGAGGGACACACAGTCTGATGGCCAAATGTGGGGAAATCTCTGCATTGATCTTTATTCATGTGCTCTCCATAGAAATCTGTACGCATTCTTGCTTTGCACGGCTGCTTTTAACAGAAAGCTGGAAATGACAGAAACTACAGATAGATTGCTGCAATTTCAGCATCCGTGAGTCATTGACTTTTCTTCAAGTACCACGTGTTGTGGTCAGCCCCGCACCCTGCCCAAATAGCTGCTGGTGGACTTTTCCCCAGAGGAGGTGACAGTGAGTACTTACTGAAGCACAGTTGCTTTCTGACTTGTCCTCCAGAAAGCCAATTTGGCATGGTGTCCTCTGATTCTGCAGCCAGTAGTCTGTTGACTCTAGCAGACTGTTACTGCAGAGAATCTGTTAAAATAGTTAAAAATAATTAAAATCATGAAAAAATTTACTCAGCTCTACTGTGCTTTGGGGGCCTGCACTCTATTGTTGTAACTCAAAGGAAATGTTGCCTACAGAATTTGGGCGGGGCAAGACTGGGACCCCAGCTCCTTTTGAATCTGCCCAGTTAACACACCTGAAATCAAGTGATTTATATATCCCCTAAAGGATTAGCCTATTTTCTTTCAGAACTGAAAGTCCTTCGAGACACGTGGAGATGCCTCCAAGATGATTTTTATTAGAAAATATTGCTAGAAGGTTTTTTCAGTGTGAAGCTGATAAACATAGGTGCTGGAAAAAACCCTAATTATTTAATGATAGCAGAGTGCACAAGCTTGCAGCCTTTATGATTTACTGCATATCTCTCCAGCACAGAGCAGTGCCATTCATTCTGCCAGCAGCCTCATTCCTGGGACTGCCTGGGCTACAGACTCTGTCTTCCTCAACACATTTTCAGCTTTCTGAGAAGCTAAAATACTTAAGACCTGCAGTAATGAGTCCTGAGCTCAGACAGTTCCCCCAGACCAAAACTTTGTGTTTAGTCTCCCTCTCTTGACCCCATCTTGCAGCTTATGCCTCTAGCTTTGCTCAAACAAAACGAAACTGGGGCTACACTTATCCATAGGCTGTGAAGAGACAGAGCCAGGTTTGCAAGCCTGATGCTTAGATTGCACCGAGTTCCTCACTTGCTGCCTCTGTACTGATGCTCTTTCATGAAAAAGAGGGACCCTTAGTATCTTTAAAACAACTAGGTAACAGCAGGAAAAGAATAGCTGCAACAGTGATGCTACTTGCAGAACGTTTTAGACTGCTTATCGTCTTCCCCAGGCACTGACATTAAGAAGTATGCTTGTAAAATGGACGTGTATCTTAATTTGTAACTCTCAGTTCTTGCGTTACATGGAAATAGGCTGTACTGTAGCTGTTTAGCCCTTTATTTTAATAATGATATTTTAAAATACAAATCTGTTGCTCTACCAGGGAAAAAAGTCTATCTACAGTACTGTACTTTAATGCATGTTTTTCACTGACACACCCTTGTCCTACTTCAGGAACACTTGACCCATAAGCCTAGGTCCCCTCCTTAAGAAGAGAAGTGAGAATTTGTGAGGCCTCTTCATGTCCCAGGGAAGATGAATGACTATGGATTTGGCCAGCTGACACAATTTGGAAGTAAGCTTATTACCACCCACAGACTAATTCTTATCTTTCTGGCAGAAAGACAATTAGATAGTTAATACCTTGCTCCCTGCGTTGTTCTGTATTGATTTCTGAACAATAGTCAGCAGAAGATGGATGAGGAGGTAACGGGGAACACCACAGCTCCTGAGTTTGGCCCACACCACTGCCCTGCTCCAGCACCTTTGCACCTCCATGCTGGCTGTTTTCAGCACGCCAGCCCTGCCATGGGGGTTCTTCCAAAGAGCTCTTGCAAAGAAGTCTACGGTTCACAGAATACTCAGGAAAAGTACCGTGCCCAAAGACTTTGCTCTGAGGATAACAAAGGCTCGTGAAAGCCTCACATCAACACCAGCCTCTTCTCAGGGGCTGCCAGCTAATCTTGTTTACCAGCTGAATGACTCTGCACTCAATAAATTTTATAATCTCTTCTCTCAGTGCAAAAAGGTTTCTGCCACCATAACTAACTCTGAGACTTGATGGGGAAAATAATACATTTCATATCCCAGAGAAAAGATTTCCTGCTAGTGTTATAAACTGTTCTTTTTTATTATTATTATTTTATTAAGAAGTGTTTTCAAATGTGGAAATACTGAACTATTATAAACCGGTTGGTAAAATCTAGAGTCAGGCATTTTTTCCCTCTTCTCTAAAAATTATCATCCTCTGAGGCTTTAATGAAGACATAAAGAATTGAACATAGAAGACATAAAGAATTGAACATATACATACACACATACATTTGTCTATATACGACTTCAGATTTCATCTGATTCTAGATCTTCTCATCCTCAGGAGCTGAAGTTCTAATTACCCACTGAGACATAATTTTGCATACATAGGAAGCAGTACTCTTTAACTCAAACAGCTTTCACTGTAACAAGCGGTCTTATTTCACTTTCTTAAAAATCACAGTGGACTTGTCTTCAGACTTAATCACTTTAGATATTCTTTTCCTACGCCTCAGTTTCTGAGAAACTGGAATAGGCAGAAATTATCCTGCAGAAACAAGCCCTTGGTACTGTTCTTCCTTGTCTCACAAGGACTTGATGTGCACACCCAGCACTTCAGAACAGGCAGACCCCAGCAGATGTGTATCACAGGTGAGAAACGCATGAAATGAGGTGGGCAGTCCAAACCTCGCCTTGTTTTCCTCCTGTGGGATGTTAAATGATACATGGTAGCTCTGTCTTTCTTTCAGAGGATGTTTTTATCAGGAAGCACACACTGGTAGAGCAACAACATAGGAAATAACTCTCCTGAACAAAAGTTTCGGTCAGGTCAGAGCTGCCAAGCTTGGGTCTCTCCAGGATGGTTTACAAGTTGCAAGGCTTTACACTGCATTGAATTTTTGTATGCACCTTTTCATACTAGACTGTGAAGTCAAGGGTAGGAATTATTATCTGGAAGGTTTGGACAGTGTGTGATTTTTAAGGAACCTCAAGGAGGTGAACAATACTAGCAGGATGACATTTTCCCCGGGCAGATTCTTCTCTCATGTATGCATGAGTAGTTCACGCACACACTTAGGAATGCAGCCAGGGATATGCAATAGGCATAACATTTTCGCTCATGGGGGTTGGAGAAGACAATTTGCAGCAATTTGGATTTGAAGACAGGTGAAAACAACAAAATCAGGTACACTTGAGTCCATATAGCGAAGCTGGCAGAGGCCAGCAATCTAGGAATACACGTTGGCCCCAAGTAACCTGGAATTAATGGTGGAAGACAGAGCTGTGGGAAGGGGAGGTACGTGCAGGAGAAGTCTCCTTACAGATGTCCGGCTTGACTCATATCAGAGTAGTGTTCAGGAGACAAGGCTATATTGGAGTAAACAGTGGCAGGAATGGGGGTAAACTTTTCAAACTTTTTCAAACGTTTAAACTCTACCTTGTGAAATGCACCAGGACCATTATGGACATGATACTGCTTGGAACGTTCCCAGGAGTACTTCTTTGGAGGAAGGATAACTTAGGCCACCCCTCAGTGCTGATCGCAGCAGGGTCACACATACCCACTATGCCAAGGTGCCTCTGGAGAAGCCATGCAAGCTTTGGGGCATGCTTCCTTGGTGACAGACAGCAATACCATCACAGGCAAAGACAAACATGCACTGAGAGCGAGTGTAACACCGCTTAGAGCATCTCGCTATTGTGAGGCAATTGTCTCTGTTAGAGAAGTGCAGGTGCTTATGTGAAGTAGGGGTTTGAGTATGTATTAAAACTTGCCAGGATATTCATGCCTTTAAAGGAATATACTGAAGTCCTGACAGTAAAATAATGCATGACTGAGATAATAAAAAGTGTTTATGCTTGAGGGAGCTGGCCTAAATTAACGGGGCTAATTAATTAAATCAAATGCAGTGCCAGAAGCGGTACTGTTCAGATGTAACCCAACCAGTACATTCTGATTGCTGTTTTTCCATCTAAGCATGCTGTCAAAATACGCTGAGCTGGTCTGTACTGACTGGTGAGGACCCTAAACCTGTGCTGCTCCAGCTGTCAGGCAGCATCCTTCTCCAATAGCTTGCACTTTCAAGGCAAAGAGCTTACCAAAACGTCCTCCTCCCATGTTGCACTTCTCTTCATTCTTCTAATTGAGACAAGTTCTGGGCCAATCCCTTTGACATACATCGTTATCAGTTTTGATGAATTCAGCGAAGTTGCTCCTGATTTGCAATAGTACCACTGAATGCAGAACTCAATTCCCTGACCACACAGGCGCAACAGCTGCACACGCTGTGCTGCCACAGATCTGGCCCAGAGAAGGATCATCACACTTGGAAAATAATTCAAGATGAATTTGCATTGTGCATTAAATGTGAAATCAGCAGTAATTCAGGGATCTAAAAAAAGTTTTCACTCCCATCTAGAGACTCAGCCGTCAGCATTACTCAGTGTGTTGTGAATCGCTGAACTAAATCAGCCCCTAGCAGAGCGTGGATTAGAAAAGTCACTCATTCCCAGAGGAAAACATTGCATACAAGTTCAGTGTAACAGCTTCCTGCTCCCCGATTTAGATCACAAGGCATTAAAATACAGTCGATATCTATAGTCGAGACAACATTAAAAGGCTCTGCTACAGATGAAACATCTGCGTCTTCGTGGCTGATCATCTTAATTGCTTCAGTTAATTACTGCTCATCAAAAAAGCTATGAAAGTGGGACATACAGAATGAGCTATCTGGGGGCACATCCTCTGCACTTCTTCAGATGGGTCTGTGTAGTAACAGGCCACATCTCAAGATGGTTCCTGACAGGAGCCACTGATGCCCAACACAACAACTTTAACCTACAAGTCAAGTGTTCCCTTGCAGCAGAGACATGCAGTATGTCACTCCACCACCAGTCACGCATCCAGCTTGGAAACCACTGAAACTAACAGAGGCTAAAGGAGAAGGTAATGGCCTATTTTTGGTAATTCCTTATGCTTTTCCAGACAAAAAAAAAGAGTGGTAACACACTCTGTGACAATGCTGTAAAGAAGCCAAAAATATCCTGCCGTGTGTCAGAAGTGTCATCAGAAGTGAATCACCACTTTCAGTGCGCTGACAATCCTACAGCTGACTTGTGCACAATGCAAAGTTCAGATGCGAGGGAGCAGGGCAGTGAAGCAGCTATAAACCACACGGAGAAAGCTGGCCTTTAAACAACAGTGGTGCTTTCACAGGTGACCATGCTGGGAGTGTCTGTAAACACCATGGGCAGTGGCACTTCTCAGTGTTCTGCTTCTGTCCCTCAGTAAAATAGACAGATCTGAGGTTAGATGAAAATTTAACATGTTCTCCCACACAATGGACTTTCTGCCTATATAAGGATTGCAGCAGCATTTTTTTAAAAATCAGGTATTCTTTTGCAAACAAACCAAGGCTTTGATCAAATGAAATACTGACACTTTGTTTTTTAGCGCTGCCAGGGTGACCTGAAGAAGTCCAGTCCCAGATTCATGTTGTCTGTCAGATTCTTTTTTTTATAGCAATGACTTTATATTTAACAACATTTCTGTAGACAAATCATACTCGCCTCCCCCACCCACAGCGTCAGTTGCAGGATGAGAAGAACAAATCTTTATATTCTACATGTTTTATCTTTCTCTATTTAGGTGCGTAGATATAGAAATATAGATTGTTGTTATTTGGAAAGAAACCAACAAACCAAAAGGGAAGTATTATTATTACCAGTGCAAGGAAAGGAAAGAAAAAAAAGTAAAAATTATGGGAAAAACGGGGTGAACTGTGAAGTTTTATAACAGTCTTGTGTTAGAAAAATGCTTTCTTACCAGCTCTAGAATTGTGCCTGTGGGAGACAGCAGAGCTCTGATGGTTACTGCAAAGTGAGGGATGAAAGATGCCCTGTCCTCCTCAGCAGGGCTTTGGCAGCACCCCTGCCCTCAGACTTATACGGCCATAACCTGGCCCTGGGGGAGGAGGAGTTCTTACTCTGATGACTGCTTTTATTTCTTGTTGTTAGATAATGAGGAAAAATAGACATGGTCGGGGGAGTTTATCTTCCACATACGTATAATACATTTTGGGACCAGACAAGTGTAGACCAGGCAGACAAAATTGCAAGATATCACAACAGCACCCAGTGTTTATTTTTCTGTATCAGTCCGTTGTTTTTTAGGTATCAGTTGAATTTTGTATTTCCCAATAAGGCTAAAAGCTAAAAAACAAAGGCTATATGTGGCTCTGAATAGAACATAAATGTAGAAGTTACCTTCTTACATGCTGTGACAGAGCTCCCCAAACAGGTTGCCGAACTGTCTGTGCTGCTGCCGTGGTGCTCTGGGGCTTCATGCATCAGTGGAGGTTCCAAGTTGCTGAAGAACAAAAAAGAAACAAACCCTCAGAAGCCTTTTCAGTGACGCAGCTACACAGATAACTCAAATGATAACAAAATACAGTTCAGTAAAGAGGCGTAACTTAACTCAGATTGCAAAAAGCTGCCCATACTCCCCTTGCTGACATTACTTGTCTGTTCATCACCTTAATCTTCCCTTTTCGGATGACTCTCCTGACCTACATACCTTGGATATAAACTAGCAGAGCACGGTCTGTTGCAGGGCAGAGCAGAGCACCCACCTGCCAGTCACTGTACCCACCTGTCTTGACTGGCTCTGTAAGCAGCGGTACCAGTGTGCTTTCATGAGCAGGCAGCACGGAGCAGCAAATGAAACAGTTGATGCATTAATTCAGCTTGGTAGGAAAAAAAAAAAAAATGTTGGCTGCATTTTTACCTGCCTGGATAGAAGCAAAGGGGCAGTGATTAAAGTGTAAAAACCACAAGAGGAGCAGTTGAATTCTGTAATCCAGATGGAATAGCTTGAAACACTGTAGGTTTGAAACAGAGGTAACCTATGCATGTACTCTGGTGAGTCAGCTGGAAAGAGCAGAACTCCATTTACCTTGGGACTGTGCAGATGTGAAACACAAATCCACACAAACAAGCTCCCCCGGCCAAGTTATTTGAGTATGCAGCTGGTACCACCCCTCACAGTTTTCTTCTGTTCAGGCCAGTCTTGTACGATCTCCCTCCATATAATAATCAAACTGTTGCAAGCTTACAAGCAAGAGTACATTAAAGCCTAGATGGAAAATACAGTCGGATTGTGGACTATCATCGTTACAGCTCAGCTCTAGAGCTGTGCTAGGGACAAGAATTCCAGGCTCCCGCTGTTTGCAAACAGGTTCACGAAGTCAGCATATCACAGTCACTGAAAAGTGGAAAGATTTTAACACAGAAACGCTAAATTATGAGAGCTACATTTAGAAGCATTTTTAGACTCCACAGCCTTTTCCTCAGTGAACTTATGGGTATGAAATTTCTAGAAGTACAGAGAAACACGTACCCCCACAGCCTGGCCACCACTGACGACCAGCTTCGTGAACACCTCTAGGTATCATACAAAGTAGATATGTAGCAGTCCATACTAACTGAGAGGAAAATGAGCACCTGGATGAGCTTTTTCAGGTTGGGTATCCAGTGTCACAAACCTGAGCCTTCCACCCCTCAAGGAGGTGCAGCATATGAGTTTCTGTCTAGGTACCTTCAGATTCATGGGTCTTTCTTTCACCATGGAACACGTATCTGGCATTTCAACATCTTTTTTTTCAATTATCTCATCTCTCAGATTAAAGTTTCCTCCTTTATGCTGTGGGCACCCTTTCTAAGCTTCAATTTTCAACACTTATGTGATGTCTTAAGAGATCCTCCTTGAGTCATAGATCTCTGCCACCTTCACTCTGTAGCAAAGTCAGTAAGATAAACCTACTTCTCATTAACTACCCAGGGAAAAACTATTCCGCTGCTGAGAAGCTGCCCGCTCTCATTAGCTCCTCAACAGCAAGAAGCTGAAAGAGACTGCTGCAGAGATGTAGCCATCTCATCATCGAATGGCAGCTCTGTGTTCATGTATGATGCTCGCTACTCAGCCCTAGCAGTTTACACAAAGCACACAAGTCTTTCAAGACATCTTGCACAGATCGGAGCCTTTCTGCTTTCAAGACAAAGCAAGCTGGTGAAGGTTTCGGGTCCTAATTCTCACCTTAGCTTGGTTGTCCTTGTTTATTATGTGATGGAGAATGATCATCTGACTCAGCTCTGCTCGTCTGACCTAGTGGTATCCATGGGGATAACAAGGAATCTCTGTTAAAGGATGGATCATTTGGGGATTTTTCCTTTGGAGTGAGAGATCCTAATTCACAGTTCAGCTTTTGAAACTGAAGCTGGGAACTTGGCCCCATGGCCCAGTGTCAAGAGGTGTGCTGTAATAATCCCTGTAATGTTACACTGTCACGTTTCCATTAACAGAAGAGTCTCCACAGCCACTTTCTTGCTATCAGGTGCTGTCTTTTACTGATTCATGAAGTATGACCAATGCTTTCTTCCTACAATGCTAAATGCTATCAAGAAGAATGTAAACAAATTTCTTGGAAATTAGAGGACTGTAGGAAATAGCTACACGGTTTCTGGCACTAGCTGTAATAACAGTACATCCTTTCTTATGGACTAAAATGCAAACCAATTGTTTCTGTTATCCTGCCTTGAATAATTCGGAAATACTGACCTTGATGACTCAACACTCGATCAAAAAAACACAGCTGCTCCTAAAAATAATTACCTTCTTTGCAGATGTGGCAGATGGTGCTGCATCAACTAAGAAGAGGTAATTTAAAGAATTCCCCAGGTTATCACTAAAGAAAATTAATCTTGTACAACAATATCAGAAACTTCAATTTTGCACCGTCTTGAACAAGTATAACCAGCGTCCAAAAACTTGCTGCTCAATAATCACTCCTGAGGAGCAATTTCAAGAAATAATAACTGACCATTATATACATTTTTTTAACCAATCCCATTACAGCCTAGTGCTTTTCAACTTTTCATTATGATTCCTAATTTCCACGTTTTGAACATACCGATCCATGAAAAAGATACTCGTGATAAAAGAAGTGAGCTGAACGAACACAGCGAGGATTCTCAGTGCAGTTAACTCCAAGCTGCAGTTGGCTACATTTCTAATGTTTTGCTAATAATTGTACTGACTACCACAAACGACAACAAAAGGAACGAATCTCATTTTGAAACAGAAATATGAGACAAGGGAAATTACAGCAAAACACTTTGGCGTGTTCTTACCTCTATACTCACAAATAAAACATAAAGCTTCTCAGAAACTGAGGAAGGCAACTCACTTAATCCAGACCCTGAGCAAGCAGCAATTTTGAAAGGCAGGCAGCACCCAAACAGCATCCCTTGACTTCAAAGCCTTTTCGAAGTGGACAGACTAGTCACGCTCTTTCTTCACGCTACCGTGCAGACTTCACAGTTTTAAAATTCACCTTTACTTGTAAACAGGTCAACAGAGTCACTAGCAGTAAAATGTTTAGATGTAACAGTGCCAGTTACTATTTTGATCCACAGAATTGTTTTTTTATTCAGTTTGGACCATGTGTATGCTTCAATCAGAGCACAGATGGTTAGTCAAACAGACTCTCTATAAATACCTCAAGCAAATGTCTTTCTGATTTTGTTACGGATTTGAAACCCATGTGCAGAATATAATCACCGGCAATATCACGGCCTGATCTTGTAAGGTATGGATGGACTTGTTTCCATTTCTCTTGCCTGCTATTAACTTCCCTGGGAACTGAAAATACTGAGTAAATGCCCCCGTCATCACCAGACCCAAGCAGCACTGTGGCCCAACAGGTACAGGATTGGGTTGCTAGTTTTGCAGATGAGTGCATGACAAGAGGAGAAGTTTAAGCGCTTTCTATTCAGATTGCTCATTTCATAATGTCTATTGGGTCCTCTTGATTTACATCTCATTTTTATCAGCGATGCAGCTGCAGAAAGGCCAGGTCTTTAGCTACATGCTAATGAAAAACAGGAGCACAGACAAGACAACCCACGCTACAATACACCACACAATAAAAAAGCCCTTTCCTTCCATGCTCTCAGAGCCCTGAATGCCCTTTGTTCAGTTCCAAATTAAAAAAGCAAACAAATCCAGAAGCCTCTGCAAGCATTAGCAATGATCAGCCTTCTTTCATGTTTTCAAAATATTACAGAAGAATAGACAAGTTTTACTGAAGAATGAATATAAATCATGCTAACTAATTTTTATATGAACTGCTCAGAAATATTTCTCCCTCCCTTTATTTACGGACTGAATTCTTAAAGGAAAAAGACACAGGTTTTATATGGCAAGGCTGACAAACTTCTCTGCACTCAGTAGTTATGGCAGGATACCCTCATATCAAAGAGTTGGCAATCAGGAGCTGAACGACAGATGATTGGGCTGGGGTTTTTTTGATGGTTATCTGTATTTCAGTAGTTTACTGAGAGCCAACCCAAAATAAACTGGGCTTGTGCTCACAGCTGATAGGCATCCTGCGTTTTCCCCACCGATCTCTGGTCTTGACAAGACTTTAGGACAATTCCAGGTAGACCTTTTGATATGCTGGAAGAATGGCTGCCAATCGAGGAACCCTTCTGGAAAGGACAAGCTTGGACCTTGGTCAGGAGAGACTAGAGAAAAAGCACTAAACATGAGATCTCTTCTCAGTAGGGTGCATAAGGCAGTGAGAAGAAAATGCCTAGAATGGTATGAGGGATGCAGTGTTGGGAGCATCATTTTGGAAGAGTTCCTCATTGGGAGGATTTTTAGACAGCCCTTGAGACCAGACAAGGTCTGATCAGGACAAAGGACTGAACCTGGGAAACAGTAAGGGACAGATCCGTGAATTCTAGGAGGACTAAGGGACTGCACCTTACAGAGACAGACTGGAAGAGAGCCAAGGCTGCTCTCCTGCCCTGAAAGCAAGGAGTCCATACTCTGCTGGAGCGCTAGCTAGGTGGGAAACTAAGGTGCCACTGACCGTAGGGAAAATAAGAAATCTTGTTAAACGAAGGCTTCTTCAAACTAATCAGTCTTCACGTATGTAACCCAAGCTGGTAGTGCTGATCAGAAGATGAGTTTAGAGAAATGCAGGCTGAATCTACTATATCCAGGCACAGATATCACAGAAAAAACAAAGCAGTTCCATCTCCTTGACAGCAAAGCAATAGGCTTGCTACTTCTTAAGCATACTAAGTCAGTGAGAAGCAGTATTAAATCAGAAATATTCTTACAAAGACATTCCACAAAAAAAATTAAAAAATTAAAAGAATCTATGCACTTAGCGTTTGTAGGTGTACTGTACAAAAGCACTTGTCCTTGTGCTCAAGAAAGGAGGACAGGGAGCTAACACTTGTTTTTCCTCTCCAGCAGGAATGTTCATGACTGTGTATTTATTAAGCAACTTATATTATTACAGCACTTTGTCTGGCAATGCCTATTCTTAATATAGATTATGTTGTTAGTGCAGCACAGTGTAATATTCCAAGCGTGTGATGTTATCCGATCTTACTTCTTCTGAAGATAATGGAAAAAACATTTGAGGCACAGCTGGAATCTGGTGAGATTTGGTCCAATTTAAATACATAACAAACGTGCAAGCAGCTCCCACAGATTTCAATTGCAAATGGAAATTCACAACAGTTTTCAAGATGAAGTCAAAGATGTTGCAGATCAAGCTTTCATGCCATAAAGCACTGGGTAGTTTTTAAAAGTCTGTTTTAAGTGTTTCTTGTGCCTAACACGCCACTCATGTTCTTTGACTGCTCCCCTCACCCTCTGGCTGTGCATGAACTCTCGGGTGGGCATTTCAGGAGAGCCGGTGGAACACGACATAGGAAAAACCCAGTGATTTCTAGTGGAGGATGTAAATCTTGGTGTAACTAGTTTGTTCAGTATTGTTTGGCATCTTGTTTTCATTATACAACCAAACTTCACAGCCAAGCTTCTCAACCGACTTTTTCCATCAACCCAGGCAGTACGCTTCTGATCCTGAGCATTAGAGCGACAGTCAAATCCTGACAAAACAGCAGTGCAGCACGTGCAATGAAGTATTTCACTATCTGACAACTTTTCTTAAAAATTACCTTTGTAAGTTCTCAAATCCACCCTATAAAAGCTTTTCATTAACTTGAGACAAAGTATTGCTGAAAGGGAGAGAAATGTGACAAAGATGTTCACAACTTAAAAGTAAATGTGTATGTCATGATTTTATTTGAATGGAAAATGCGTGCAGTTAATGAAAACTGGCTGGCTGTTATGATGTTTTCCTCTCTACATTGATTACAAATCAAATAGACTGTAGGAGCGTAATTGAAATGTGGAAGGTACTCCAGATGATGCGCATGCTGGGAAGGTAAACGTTGCTCTCATGGTTTGAATAGAGTGTGTCTGACGTGCAGCAGACTTTATGCAATCCTTTAGTACCAGCTCTCCTCAGAAATGATAAAGCTGGCTTTGGAAATTGGAGATCAACAAAGGGCTGACTCGCCCCCAGGTATTTAAGGGTGAAGCTTGGGAATCTCCTAGTGTCACATAACCACTTTCAGCTACTTTACAAGAGTAGTAGAAAGGGACTGGTGATACTGGAAAACCAAATCTTTAAAAGCAGAATCTGAATTATGGAACAGCTTGAGGTCTTGGAAAGAGAGGATGTGTACTGTCAGCTGAGAGGCCACAACAACATGCTGTACAGTGTTCTTTATTAGAAATTATGCGATCCGAGAGTTGGTTTCAGCATAGTGTCATTGAAGATACAGTTTTCCATATTGCAGAAGTTAGTATTTCTGAATACAAAATGAAATCGTAATAAAATATTTATTCCAAATGCCTGATGACTCCCCAGCCACCGGTAAATGACAGAACTAATCAGTAAAGTATGTCAAACTCTTTCTTCTTCTTCTTTTTTTTTTTTTTTTTTTTTTCTTTTTTGGCGTTCATTTCTGAGGTACAAGTCAATTTAAGTAGAGGGAGGAGGAACAGGGTGAGGCAATCCTATGACCAGGAATCCATGTGGCACACAACTGGCTGAGTGGAGCACGCCAAGGCTTTTATGGCACAACGTGCTACGGCAGAACGATCCCTGCTGCCACCACAGGACCATGTTAGCCTGTGTGGTGGCTATAATTCAATTGGTTACGGTAATTATTTCACTTTAACAGTATCTGAAGTACTTTCAAAAGTACCTATCTACTAAACGTATTATTTCTTCAGCTCCAATCTGGTTTCCAGCCCTTTTTATTTGAAAGAAAGCCAAACTGGTTTAGATTCCTGCTAAACCTTTCACAATGTTGTTTAGGATTATAATAAATGTTCAGAAACAAATATGCTTTTACCTTAACTAATGACACCAGAAAAGTGAAACAATAGTCTAAAAATAAATGTCTTAACCTAAAACATTCACAGAAATTTCCTATTCTCTTTAATTCAGTATTGTTCCTATGACCACCTGCAGTTACATTCATAAACTATCTAGCTGAAATGTCAGGGAACATTCTGAAGTTATTTTCATGCCAAGGAATACATTTTGTCATTGCTTATTCACAACAAATCTTACTTTAACATAATCTACATGCTTGAAATATTCCTGAACAATTCCGATTTGCTTCTAATATCTCAAAGGAACACAAATCTTCCAAGTCTTGATGCTAAGCTAATATGTCAATAAAAAGCAATCTGTGATAACTTATAGGAAATAAGGCCTGAAAACCCACTTGTTTGCAAGTAGGGGTTTTTAAAAAAGCATAACAGTATTGTCAGAGATGTGAACACAATGAAGCCATCTCTAATTATCCTGGCTTCTCATACGATAAAATTTGCTTTTGCATAATGCTACAAACATTCTCTTTGGTTTAGCTTGCGTGAATTTGTGAAGCCTTTTCCCCATGGACTGTATATGATTAACAGGATTGAGTGTCAGGTGTAAAGGCAACGTTCTCCATTTTTCCCGCACTTACACCAGCATAAGGAAAGCATGAGATTTCAGTCCAAGAAATTATGATTGAGGGTTTTCTGGCAAGATGAATCCTCCTTCTTTCTACCCCCTAAAAACTACAGCCATTCTTACTATACATAAGGAACATAGGACATGATCTGTGATAGAATCTAAAGGTGATTGAGATAAATGAGTTGTTAATTTAATTAATAATTTTTTTTTCCTTGGCGGCCTGATATAGATAAACAGCAGAGCTTCTTCACCTGCTGCTTTGCAAGGAACTTCATGGTAACTATGAAACTGTTGTGATGACTAGGCTTGAGATGCTTGACTCGTTCTCGTGGGGATGCCCAGCAGGGTCAAACAGGACCCGCCAACCAAGCCCAGGTTAAGCTCTCAGATCACCTTATTATTCATTACCTGCGGTGTGATTACTGAGTGCTTGCTAAACTAGTATTCTTGCATTTACGCATAGTACAAAAATATAGATCAGATTATGTGTAGACACGGATTTTCAGTTACCCACTCAGAAACCAAGAGAAGATCTGATTGCTGAGAATCAGAGAAAGATTAAATTGCTCTTTGGTGCCGCTTGCTCTTTTTCATGCTTGGTCCTTGCAGACAGAAGTGTTTCCATTAGATGTTAGTTCAGACACAGACAAGTTCACTTGCACCACAGTCAAGGAATGATCCTACTGCTGCTTCAGTGAAGCTGACCATGTAGTTGGATGGTGCATGATGAACACAAAGGGTGTCTAAATCAACATCCAGGTTCTTTTTTAAGAATAAAAGTAACATGGCAACATTAAATCTTTGTGTTTCATAATGCATCCAAGAGCACCAAGTGACCATAACTGACAGCACAGAGGAAGCTGAAGGTGTTCACAGTCTGGGCAGAGCCCAGCAGCATCCATGTGCTTCCTGTGAACTTGGCTAAAAGCAGAGGTTGCCTCTCATTCTGTGTCTTTGGGTATGTTTAAGTTGTACTCTGATCAGCACTGCAAAGTCTAAGTTCTTTTGCACCAAAGGAACAAAAAAAGACGCATGCATGCAAATACAGGGTTTGCAAAATGACAGTTGTTTGACTGGTGAGGATCACGGTAAGAATTGCAGCTGGAGAAAGATGCAGGGTACAGAGAGCTCCAGTTCTGTGTGCATCCCAAAGCAATCCATCCCAAAGTAAACCTAGTCCTATGGCCTTGGGGTTGTTTTTGTTTGTTTTTCATTACTGGATTTGGATTATTATTTGTATTATTTGTTTATGGTTCATCTCTATTTTTTTCAGTAGTTATTCAGTTATTATTCTAACATGTGATACCTTAAAAGCCATGCCTCCTACATCAGAAAATCATCTGCTACACTCAGCAAATACATGCTTGTCTGTGAATTAGTTTTACTTGTAGGGAATAAAAATCTGCTTCTGGTGGTAGTACCCAAAGACACCTGCCTCTGATACTCAGGCACGCTCTTCCATAATGTGCAGTATTGATTTCCATAATCTTAGAAATAAAGCTGTGCTTTTGGAAGTATCAAAACTTTGTATGTGGTAACTATACTAATATTTAAATTACGTAATGCAAACTATTGATATAATTCTTATATGCTACTTACTTTTAAGAATGTCACCATTGGATTTCACTGAGTTTATGGCATATACTATGCTTAGGATTGGATTTATTGGCAGGTACAACGTGACCATTTAGCTAAGCTCCTCCACAGCCGTGCTATTCCCTCTGTATTCTTAGACAAGGAAGAAACAATTACTTTTTTGTAGTTGCGAGGAGGGTCTTTTCCCAGAGTTTTGGTGAGGATGATGTGTTTTCATTTCCATATCACAGCATGCAAATATTTTCCTTCTAAAAGTAAATGAGCTGTTCATTTTTACTGGATGTCTACAGTGGTAATACACATTTTTTACGAAAAAGGAAGACACTGCCTTGACAACATAGAAGAGGAACAATGTCTAAGCATGCTGTTGAACTCTTACCCTGCTGATTTGATCTTTTCCCTTTTCAAATTGAAACAGCGCAGACAGCTATAAATGAATCTCGTGGGAAAAGGGTCGGAACTATTTTAAACACAGTTCTGAAAACTAGGAGACACCTTTTCTTTCTCACTTTAATATTGTGAAGAGCCACTGCATGTCAAGGAAAAAACCCACCAATCTAACCCATTGCACAGTTGCCACTGAGTCCCCAGTTCTATATATCACCTCACCGCAGGTGTGCCTGGTGCATCTGTGGGAAAACCAGTCACCAAAGTTTAACTGTTATTCACGCTGGGGCATCCTACACTGCCTGCATCTTTCTGTTTAAAAAGCTTCAACTTCTAACAACAACAAACTCCTGCAATGCTTAGTTATTGCACAGAGCCAGCTCAGAACAGAGGGCAGAGGGTAGGTCCCAGCCTTCAAGTGACCACTTAGGGTTAAACAAGACTTGTTGGTCAGTTTTGAATTTCACTAGGTGGGAAATGTGTGCTGCAGCATCAGGTTCTGTGTCTGAATTTTTTAAAAAGTCCTTTCTTTCAGCTAGAAATTAAATTCGATCAAGACTTAGAAAGGAAATTTTCTTATGCAGCAGTTGAGAATAATTAGATATATAATAAATTGTGATGCCACAACTAAGAGAAAACAGCTTTGGTAAAAAACCACTGACTTCCTATTATGTGTCATGGGTATTGGCAGCAGCCAGATATTTAGTAATAACCAGGCAAGTCTGGAAGAAAATTAATGAGGAAAACTAAAGAGTTTAACGAAAATAATCCAAGTTTGACAAGACAAAAAAAAAAAAAGTGTTTAAAATTCAATCTGGGCACCAAATAAATCCTTGCAATTGTGGTATTAATCTGCACATACTATATTTATACTTACTATTAAAAGAAAAACAGAAATGTCCAGTATATTTTTTTGCCCATTTCACAGAATCACAGAACGTTAGGGGTCGGAAGGGACCTCGAAAGCTCACCTGGTCCAACCCCCCTACCAGAGCAGGACCACCTAGATGAGGTCCCACTGGAATGCATCCAGGCAGGTTTCCAGCACAGCAGGGGAAAGCGGAGATGTAGTTATTGCATATGCAGTCTGGGCATTGTCTAATACATTGATAAGCAAAGAGCTGGTTAAGAAACTGGGAAACACCCCCCCACCCCACCCAAGCTCCTGGCACTGTGCTGGTGATGTATGTGAAGTGTTTGGGAGCATGCTCTCCCTACCTGTGCTGGGGGCTGTCCCCTCCTGCCCCTGCCCAGCACAACGTGCAGAGAGGTGGGGAGCTGCTGCCACATCTCATCCCGCCGGCTGCTAATTAAAGCTGCTCTTTTGATGGAGAAGTTTCATTATTCTTCTTCTGAGAGATAACTAAACCTGCCTTTTCCACTTCTGGGTGAATGCTCAAACTCACTTGGCTATTAGTGCTTAGGCTCCTGGTCCTTCATGTCGAGGCTGTTTCAACATCGCTAAATAGCTTGATGCTGTCCCTGAGAGGCAGCTGCAGCATTCAAGCAGAGCTGGAAGGAACCCAACGGACAGCAGTGGACTTGGAGAGACTTAGCAGGATCCCTTAGAGCCCTGGCTGGCATCCTCGCCAGAGTGAGCTCCCACCCCCTCCAGCAGCCCGTCCCTGCTTCGCAGCCTCTCCAGCACACCAGATACTGCTATCCGAAAGCAGGACTTGCCACCCGGACTGCTTGGTTGCCAGTCATAGCTTAAAATCAGAGGGTGCTCTAGTTTACAGTGTTCGTTAGGGAATGACAGCTGCATGAGCGAGTGACCTGCACAGGTTTTAGTGCTCACATTTGTTATCTGCAGCACAGATAAAGGCTCCCACCAGCCTAACTGTACCTTCCTCCCTCCTACTCAGGGTGTAGCCTTATGAATTGCACATAACGAGTAAATAACGTTTTGAGAAAAGGTGTGGCAACCCCCCGCCAACTTAATAAGCATGCTTACAACGATCACTAGAAGGAGTTCACCACCTAAATCATGTACCCAATGAACTGTAGAGCAACAACTTATGGACATACCAAACTGCCACTGACACATGTTAGGGTTCCTCAAGTCAGTCGTTGGGGAAGGGAGCTTGCAGGAGGACAGGACTGGATGATCAAGAAGAAGAGTTGGCAGGACACAGGCGGAACAGAACTGCCAGAGTATCTGGCACTATTACAGGCACTGCAGTAGGAAATAGGAAAAGTGATGTACAGGAGTAGAGCAGGAATGGAATGAGGAAATTAATGGATGTTTTCAGAAGAAGTGTGAAGTTCATGTGGGAGGCTAGAGTAGCCTGCATTACAGAATTCAAAACAGATGAGACTGGTAAAATAAAGGAAGAAGAGGAGATGCAAGTCTGGAAATAAGCAATAGGTTTTTGTCACTGTAGTGTGTACTCTGCATCTGCTGTCAGCCCCAGCATGTTCACCAAACGTAAAGAACCCTTGAATTCCAGCAGGACCCTATAGATCCAGGAAGGATTGTCTTAGCCATCCTCTATTCACCCAGGTTTTCTGCCCGGCCAGGTATTACTGAGATGGAGCAAATGTACTTCATTTTGTGTTGCTGATACTAAACTTTTTGTACTATGTGGAGACTAAGTTTCTCAGCAATAGTCAGGCATTCTTTGGGCTTGTCTTTTCACCGACGAAAACATAAAATCTGCTGCTTCTCATCTCTGTTGAGCGGACACCTGTTTTAGTTCTTTTGAACTACTCTTCAGTCTAATGGTCCTTCTAAGCCCCAGTGTTGCTTCTAATTCTGAATTGAAGAATCCTTTACTTTCTGGTATTCCCACTAAAGGTGTGTTGAAAGCACGTGCCAATCCAAAAGATGCATCTGAAGACTCTTATGTGTCAGCTAAGACGATTTTGAGATATACACAGTGTCCTGGTTTGGGTT
>WEIS01100793.1:0-11398 GCA_013389965.1 Todus mexicanus
AAGAGGATCATTGTGTGAGCCAAAATATTCACAGACTGTAGCCAGGTTACTATTGGGTGTCAAGCCTGTTCAGGCTAGCCAGTTACTAAATGGCTGAGCTGGCAATTTCCATGTTATCTGCTAATCTTCAAGCAAAATTCCAAGACCTTCCTTGTGCAAATGAATGATGTTTTTCTTTGTATAAAGATGACTGCTAATATGGAATTGCAATTGCCATGTAATGAAGTTGTTCCTGAGGAAATATGACATGAAGACTTTTGAACAATACAAAAGAAAAGTTAATGGGGAAATGAGAGAAAGATATTACCTGGAAGGATTTCAGCTATTTTGTAGAATGGTTTTGTGAACAAATGCTCACTTGAAAGAGACAAATCTATCACTATGACTTAAAGCAGAATTACTAAAGAGTATAGCTGTTATATTCTGCAGGATTTCAGAGATGGAAACTGTAAAGGTTTCTCATTTTACCCTAGGAGATAGCAGTTAATCAAAAAGTGACACACAATAAATAGCAAGCTTCATTTTTGTCTGAATTTGCATGAAAAGTAGGGAAGGTTGCTGGGAAAAAGCAGTAACAGTAATATACTGTAGTCTCTATAGTCACCCATGTGCCAATTTGGCTTTCACAGTGAAAAAAACTTCAAAGTTACAAACTCTTAGCTATCTGAAATACATTGCAATTAAAAAAGAGGACTAAGTAAAGGGTTTGGCTTGATCTATGTGCATTATTTTTACTGTAGCCTCCAATATCCCCAATTAGGACCATGTTACAGTTGTGCTAAATGCTGCACAAACCCATGTAAAAACACAGCGTTTAGAAAAAAACAGGTTAACAGCAACTGTCTTACAATCTTTCCCCACCATTTTCTATCTTCTCAGCAGTAGCTCCTAGGATGAGACATTTTATGTAAGCTTTCTTCATGTAGATGTCTGATATTGTGGAACAAGGCTGGATGTTGCTACCCTTTCTGTGTCTATACTAGAGCAAAAAGCAGGACCAGGGCTAGTGTTTGAGTTGCAGAACTCTGTAGCCTTGGCTAGACTGTCTCCTGACAATGATTGCTGGCACTAAACCACGACTGGGGATTCCCTAAAGGAGGTGCCAGCCAGGCACAGACCAAAATCATTCCAGGGATGTGCCAGCACTTAAAAATGATGCATGATGTCTTTGGCCCTGTTTCATTTACTGCTGGAGACGTCACTAAGTGTCTAAGGCATTGCCCTGCATTGAGTGCACTCCTATACCTTGTGAGTGGGAGCATGAGACACATTCTGTGGTGTTTACAGTCCTAGACATCTTATCTTCTTCCCTGTCCTCCCCTCAGGAAATCTATCTGTGATGGAAAAGTACTGATGGTAGGTTCAGGAAGGAATTATATCTCTGCCAGTGAAACCATGGGTACTCCAGCATTGCCAAAGAAGAATATTTAGACAAATGGACACAACAGTTTAATGATCTGGTATGGTGTGTGTCGAACGTGTTGAATTATAGTTGTAGTTCCCAGCTCCTGGGGCTGGAGTTATGTTCCCTCTGCATTGTAATTTCCTACCAGGCAAGACCTGTGAACACATCATGTTCCCCTGCTGTCCGGACTTGGGGCTCTAGGAATGCTGAAATCTGGTGGAAAGGAGTCATGGTGACCTCTAAGAAGATTTTATAATCTGTTCTATCAGGATATGAGGGCTGTAGGGCACACTGTAGAATTCCCAATAGTAAAGGCACAGCCTTATAAACATGGTAGCCAGAGATAATTATCCTCCAGTTACCATGTGCCAGTGCTAATGTGTTAGTCTGACACTATTAATGAAAAGTGCCAAATTAAAAGTTGAGAGGAAGCGGATGTTGTCAGTGAACGAAATTTTCAGCCTTTAGATTATTTCAAAATAATTCTGAACATTGCTAGAGGCAACCTATGCACTTAAAAACATTTATACTTTTAAAATACTAAACATCCTTCAGTGTTTTTGTCAACAGTAACTGAAAGATATATATATGTCTATATATCACACCATTCAATCTACAGGAGGTTTAAAATATGCAAGCCCTAATAAAGCTTGACATTGCTCTAGACAGTTACAGGCAGTGCCAGACAGTGCAGTACTAAATGTTAGTAATTCGTTTCCATCATTCATATAGATTTTTACAACAGAAAAGTGGGACTGTGGTTTCAAGTTACTTGACTTCTCCCTTTAAACTAGTCTAAATATCTATCAGTTTCTATCTGTCTACTTTACTAACACAATTTAATCAATACTGCAAAAGTACCCCTTGTTATGTATAATTTTTTCCATTTTTTTTTTCTTTTTATGAGAATGTAGACACCTTAGAGGCAAACCCAGAAATGTTCCCACTAAAATAATCACAACAGGCCACAAAGTTGCTTTAGAAGCACATGGCGAACTGAATTAATGTACTTTTCCACTTTGATATCATTTTGTGGAAGGATCTAGAAATCACTAGATGATTTCTCTGAAAAATATTTTTCCTCTTTTGGTATTTTGGTAGAAGGTTGGGAGGGGTTATCCTTCTTCTCTGCTCACCCTGGAGAGGCACATCAGGAGTGCTGGGTCTATTGCTGGTCTCCCAGTACGAAGGAGACGTGGACGTACTGGAGTGAGTCCAGTTAAGGACTGTGAACAGGATAAAGGGACTGAACATCACATACATGAAAAGAGGCTAGGAGAGCTGGAACTGTTCAATCTGGAGCCAGATGCTTTTTCAGTGGAGTCCAGTCAAAGGTTGAGAAGCAATGGGCATAAGCTGAAATAAAGGAAATTTAGTTTAGACACAAAAACCCCTTTTTTACTGTGGTTGAGTAGTGGAATAGGTTGCACAAAGAAGCTGAGGAGTTTCCATTTTGGGAGTTATTCAAAACTGACTGGGGACACAGTCCTGGGCAGCCTGGAATACTTGATTCTTCTTTGAGCACGATAATTGGACTAGACAATATACAAATGTGCCTTCCAACCTCAACCATTCTGTGATTCTGTAAAACTGATTTAAGTGAGAATCCCAGAAGTCAAGGATGGGATTTTTTCTTCCTTCTAATGCTCATATTCTAGCCCTGAATCAAAATATCATACATTTACAGTTTTTATATAGTTTCCATAATCCTACTGAATGGCCTGATACTGCCAGTTTATAATTTGCCTTTTCAGGACTCCATGATAAACACAGCACATGCATACACAGAGTCTATTCCTATGCCAGCAAATTAATTGTATAGTTGTCTGGCACTGAAACAAACTGGAATGAAATGGTTGGTATTGACAACAGTCCTACCTACCAAACAAAATGGCCCCATCCCAACTGCCTACTGGGGTGGTCCTTGGCCATTGCTCACTCTTGCACCATGCCCAGGGGGCAGGACTTGTTGGCCTGGGCTGGAAATGTACTGGGGCCATTTTGACAATTTAACAGTGTAAATGTTCATTTGCCAGCCCTTGGGAACATTTCCTGGCACTGCATAATTTATTAGGTGTCGAATTACATACATACAGACCTGTGTTCTGCTTTTTAAATATTGTTGTTTTTAATTGAAAAATAAAGGATGAAATTGTATTGATTTAGTAAAAAATCCCCTCAAATTAAAGCAAAGAATGCAATTGCTATCATTTCCCTGCTATAGGCCAACATTTTCATGGTCTGGATCATTCTTCAGGTTTGTGTGGGAGTCTTCTTGGAGGCTTTTTGTAGCTTAGGATCCTTTCGCTACATGAGTTTCCTCCAGAATCACAGAGGTTTTTCTCTCTGAACTAGGATAGTTATCTTGAATTTGGCTGGTTCCTCAACAAGATCAAGCTCTTTCCACCAGGAATGACTGAATTCCTGTCTCTTCCTGTCTTCTGCCCAGAAACTTCCTGTGTGGGCCTATTTTGTATGCCCATGCTGGTGCAATGGTTTCTTTGTTTTGTCTCTGGAAATTCTACACTGTTAGGTTTGGGTTTGTTTCTTGCAAATTAACTGGCTTCTTCTCTGCATATGATAGCCATGTGAATAGAGCCATTAATTACCTTCTATTGTACCCATAAGTATGGTTGGGATTTTCTGGAGTAGTGGTTCTAAACCTGTTTTAATCCGTATAATATGTTGGGGGTTTTTTAAGAACAAAAGATGTCTTAACCATTTCAAAAAATATACATGGCTCATCTTATGCGGTACTACCATAACAGCTCTATTTTGCAAATTAAAAATGATTGAGCTAAAATAAACATGCATTCATTACTTTTATTTTCTTACATTTATTTGTTTGTTTGTGTGAAAACATATATGCATATATTTTTTCCCTTTCTCAAACTCAAACGCATTATTATTTTGTGAATTGCCTTTAGACATCCTATGGACTATCAGTGACCAACAACAAGAAGAAAAAATTTGGAATAGTTGTGACGAAAATGAAGAAATACATATGTGCTAGGATGATTGAAGTAAATGTACATGAGCACACAACTGGATATCTAAAGATATTATGAAACCTAAAATTTCACATAAAAGTCTTCGAGACTGTTTAAAAAGAAGTAAAACAGGGAAAGGGAAAGACAAAGAGGAGAAAGAGAAAGAAGAGGGAAAAGCAAAGGAAAAGGGAAAAGGAAAGGGGAAAAAGTAGGAGAGATCATAATAAGCAACAATTCTTTTACACTATCCAGACAGTGTCTTTACTTAATGTGTGTGCATGTCTATACCAATTTCATTTGCACGGGCAAATATTTATGTGAAGTATTGAAAAAAATGAATAAGCATATTTCAGGCAGTTTTTCAAAAATCTGTTTTGTCATGGTTAACAGTAGCTTGGAAAAAAATTACTTCCTTCAGATTCTAGATTAAAATTTTCTTGAAAAACATGTTTTGTGAGTATCTGCTTGAACTATAACCACTTTTTGTTGTAACCATATTTGTAGCCTTTGTGTTAATTTGGATGCTCTTGGCAAGGTGTTTATGTTACCTAAAGATGTCAATTGGTTGCCTTTTTTTTTTCTTAGCTTTATGTTGACTTACAGGTCTCTATCTGTTTCTCCCATCCTTTAATTTCCAGGCTTTTTTTTTTTTTTAAGGAAAAAGTTTTGTGTACACCTTTGGGATAACTAAGCTTGAAGTGGAAAACATTTAGCATTTTCCTTAATAGAAAAAACGTGGGATGTGGCATTCCATTCTTAAAATTGGATACTCTTGGGACATGAAGGCACTCACCTACTCTCAGTCTGCTAAAACTGGGTGATTCTTGTATGATTCATAGAGACAAAGGCTGGGAAGTCAGCAGATTTTCTGAGATGCAGGCTGTGGGAGATAAGAATCTACTATAGTTTTAGTATTTTATAGACAGTACTATGTAATATTGCTTCAAGTATGTTCATTGACCTGGTCAGTGAGGTGAAGCTGCTGAATAACCATGATGCAAATAACTACAGGAGGCTAACAGATCAAAGAGCTAGCCACCGTTTAAAAAGCTCTTCTCAGGAGAGAAAGGAGTGGAGAACGGGGTCAGGTCTTAGATGCCAATCCTGTTGATAAGAGACAATGATGGAAGACGGGATCCTCTGGTGAAGGAAACCAAAATATATTTTTCCTTGTAGGATCTGCTTAGTGCTCTTCTTGATTTTCCACCAAAATCAAAACTTCTGTTGTGTCCTCAGTGTCTTCAAGCTGCATATGCCTGATTTATCTGCATTTTTATATTGTTTATTTTGATACCAGGAAGCTTGGTGTCAACCCATTAGGTGAATAAATGCTAAAAGTGTGCTCCCTTGGGAAGAATGAAGCAGTGTGGGTTTTTGTACAAAGACACAGCCTCAGTCTTTCATCTGTCTAGGTTCACATATTCTCAGACTTGTACCTTCTTTTCCTCTCTATATATGAGTGAATAGGTCCGAGAAAAGAAACTGTGTTAAACCAGAGAATCTGTTAGTAAGCCCCCAGTATAGTTGCACAAAATGATCAGCAGCTGTAACCCAATTAAATGCAGCAATTTCACAGTACACTACTGCTCACCAGAGAGTATATACCGATATTCTCCGAGTAGTCAGCCAAACCATTTTCTACCAGTGCTTGCAAAATTCTCCTCAGGAATATTTAACATTTGGCTAGAGCTCCTCAGACGCAAAGGGGAGATGAGAAGGAAGAGAAAAAGCAATGGAACACAGTGCAATGAGAGCCAATTAGTAGGTAAATCCACTCTGTCTCTTGAACACAAAGTAAAAGCTTCACAGGTGTGCATGGAAAAACTTGCAGTTATAACATAACTAGAAGGTTAACTATTTAAAAGGTCATCTTAAGGAGCATTTAGATTAGAGTAGCCTTTCTTCTTCAGTTCAAAGCTCCTACTGTGGGTTTATGAGTCCAAAGTGAGGAACCAAGCTATTCCTTGTTTAATGTGATTGTTTTAATAGCTAAGCCATTTCTAACTTTGCTTTTACAGTTAGCATGGCTCCAGTCTCTGCTGATCTGAATGCTCTTTTGCTTACCAAAATGTGTGTGTCATAAAAGTAACTACTTGGCTACCAATTACTGGGGTGAGGAAAAAATACTCCCAAAATATTCAGTTGTCAGGCTTGTACATTTCCACCAACATATTCAGTATTAGACATGCTAGGAAACATCTTTATTCTAATAAAGTTTTCAAAACTATATAACAACATTCATAAACTTCTGATTATGTGAAAGGAAATTTAAAACCCACTGTTTATTAATTTCCTTTTAGAGCTGAAGCTCCATAACTTATCTATGTGTATGTACTGTGATTTTTGTCCTACTTGTCAGCTGGACAATTAATCTCAGGAAGGTTCATCACAAAACATGAAAAGCAGGACTTTTACACTTCCCAATCAGAGAAGAAGACCATTTAAAGTCATGTATCTTCTATTCATGTATCTCATGCTGGAATCACTTATTGGCAGTCATCTTGCAAACATGGGACTCAAACAGTGGATCATATAATATTAGTGTAAATTACAAATGTCTTCATGAAGGATTAGATAATATTCTCCTGTGCTTACTGTCCCTTAGCATACGCTGTCTAGGATTGCAGCTCTCTTAAAACACGTATATTTTGCCTGTGGTTATATGGCACAGTACTATATATGAAGAAAAAGACATAAGAGCCCAGATCACTGCAGTTCTCTGTTGCTTCATTCTGTTTCTTTGAGGCAGATGCAAACCAGTAGCCTCTTAAAATTTGTCTGAGCCTTAAGTGTATCAGTGGTGCTCAGTTGCTAATTGACACAATTTACGATATTCTGAACACCACAAGGTCCAGAAGTCACAATACTACACATAACGAGATGGAACATGGACAGGGGTTTCTGTACTGAATTTTGTTTCTGTAATGTGTTCTTGTTCTATAACTCATTTCTGTAAATAAATCACATAACACTCACTTCCCAATAAACTGGTATTTACCAGCCTGAGGTTATCAACACTATGGTTTTTCCTCATTTCTTTATGTCCATATGGTAAAGTCCTAGTATAAATTTTATTTTCTCCTTTACAGACCTCTGTTTCAGTTCATTTTAAGTGACTAATTTGCCTAAATAGCTTTCAGTTTGCCTTGGAACTTTTTCAGCTGAACATGGTAAGAAAATAAAAGAATGTATACGATCTATTTAAATAATTGCCCCTTAACATCTCTAAAACTATGCAGAATATTTTTCTAAGCAGCAATAATGCCCAGTACTCATTTTCTGCCTATTTTTGTCCTTTGTCCTCATTTCTGTAACTGAGCCCACTGTCATCTGGTAGAAATATTTACCAGTTGGATCTGAATTGGCCTGGTAACAGTGAGAACACATCTGGAGTCTAGACTCAGCGGCTCTATGGGCAGGGTCATATCTCTGTGCTACATCAGCCCCAGCGCCTATTTCTGTTTACATAGGTGGTGTGCGGCATCATCTGTTTCAGCTGTCAGACACTGCCAGCCCCCTGCCCCCCCAGCCACCAAGGGACCAGCCCCCTCCCCTTCTCCCTGACCCTCCAATGTCCCACCACTATCAGCTGGAGACAGGAAGCAGGGAACCTCTGGCACGTACAATGGCAGAGGAGGGGGAAGAAAATCTGTGGAACCTATAAAATCTAGCATTATCAGCATATCAGAGCTATACTTCAGCTCCATGGGATTCTGTTGAGAGAGTTACCTTTGTCTGATATAGGAGAAAGCTGTGTCAAATATGCAAGGGACAGAATAATTTCCTAGTGCAAGAGAAAGCATGCTCTAAATTCTTTAAAAACTCTTTTGGTTTGAATTCCCCCTCCCCTCCCCCCATCTTCTTCTAATTAAAAGTTTGTGCTTAAATTCTTTGGACTTTAAAACTAGAAAGTGAACTATTGTGTTTTTCTAAATACTGCTGTTTACCTCAAGGAAGGGACTAAAAGAAACTTAGAAATTGTATCGTGATACAGTATACAGTCATAAGAGGTTGCTATGACAAGAATTTTGTCTTAAAACAACCCAGAGGTAGTTGAATTTCTGTAATGTGTAAGGCAGTTTGTGTGTGCGTGTGTTTGTATATGAGTCAGGATGGTTTGGGATAAAAAGCATTATACAAGAATGCTTCATTATTCCTTAAAACTGTATGATGGGATTTTCTCTCCATCGCTCTGCAAAATGAACCAGTCCCCAACAATGGGTACTATCTCGTAAAAATAATATTACGTACAGGGAATACCACATATTAATGTGATGTCCACTTCTACAGTGTGGTGGAAGTTACACAACACACCTCCAGGGCTTTATCACAGGGAGGTATGTACAGCTTGAGCTAATCACTCAGACCACTGGTGAGAGGGAGGTAACACGTTATGTTTTCTGTGGATTGGCACAGTATATCACTTATAACACATTCTTAACAATGGGCTATCGTATATTAATGTTGATCTTAACATAATGAGCAAATATTTGTAAGTCCAAAATGGTGGTGCCTCTGTTTCATTCCACAATGTGCAAGCAGGTCCTAATAATATTAAGAGGAATTCTGTTCACCGAGAAAAATAATGGACCAATTTATACAACCACTCTTCTATCAGTAAACATAATCTCTCCTTGTGTATACTTGGAGCTAATATACTTGAATGGGAACTAACATACTCTTGTTAAAGGGGAGGAGTGTGATAGATAGTCTGCTGTTTTTCACATCATCAACAAAATGGAAACACAAGCTTTGGTTTCTGGGCTAAATTCTGTCATCATCACAATATTCTTCAATGTAATGGAGCTGCATAGAGTTAATGAGTTTAAAAAGGGCTTGCAAAGTATTCTGGTATTGGTGATGTGGCAAAAATCAGAAATAATCCTGCTTGACTCTCAGTTTGCAGAACAGTTGGCAGAGCAGGCAATATTTGTATTTTTTCAAAGATACTTTTTTCTTATAAACTCTGAAAAAAATTCTGAAAAGTAGGGCTTGTTGGCTCAATTCAGCACATGCTGGAGATGGTGTTAACACATCTTCTGACTCTAACTGAATCAAAGCTTACCTAATGCTAAGTATTTTTGAGAATGCCTCAACATTACTTTAAAAGTACCACTCTTCAAAATACATTTTTTTTTCAATAAAATGATGTTGTTTTTAAAGTTGAAGGAAAAAATTATCAAGCCTAAAAAAGACCCATATATCAGGTTTGAGATTTTCTTTCAAACACATTGGAGACACTGAAAAGCCAAAGCTAGTTGGATTGTCCATAAAAGAGAAAATTTAATTCAGATCACATATTGTAGCTCTTGGATGTAATATTTTCCTGTATAAAAAGGGTGAAAATCACTCCCATTATGGTACAAAAGACTAGTTTGCAAAAATATAATACCCAGAAATTACTTTGAGCTTGTTTTTATCATAAATCATATCATCACAATATTTCCATGAATTTTCATGATAATTCCACTTGGGTGTGTTAAGGAGGCACTAAAAAAATATAGAAAGTAAAAGGAGTATTTTTTTAAAAATTGTACATATATAACTTTAATTGACATATAATGTATAGAGCTAACTGAGAGAATATGATTCAGTTCACAAAACTTAATTGTGATAAAGATCTCAAATTACTATGAAATACTGAAAAACGCTCATTCCCTAAGATAATTTTAGCATCACTGAAAATGTTGCTTGCCACCAGAAAACAAAGAGGAATGTATTTGGAACTGATCTTTTAACTTGGTCATCTGTATTCACCTGGCCACTGCAGATGATGTTAATAGCATCACGGGTAATATATGATGGTGGTAGTTGACCAGGAGTGCTCAGTGGACGTAGAACAATCTCACTAATTCTCATCTTCTATCTATTGTTTTTGCTAATAAGACATGAAAATCTCTTAAGCCAGCTCTTCTACCTTTGAGCGAATGAAGGAGGACTTCCTTCTTGCTTCCCTAGAAATAACTTCAAATTTGTTTTTCTCTTGAAATCACCAGTTTCTGACTCTTTACTTTTCCTCCCCCTTGTCCTATGACAGAGAAACTCAGAAATGTAAGAAACTCACTGTACTTTTTTGAACACATTTTGAATGTAGGTGTTAGAAGATCATGTATATATGCATCATCTCTCAGAATAATCTCAGAGAGGGGAAAATGCACTTTGTAACGTGTGAAGTCAAATTTTTAGTCTGACATGGTCAGATTTTTTGTGCTTGGCACTGAAAAGAGGCCAAATTTTCTGAAGTACTCACGGGCCTTTGCAATCCTCATTGCAACATCTATAAAGAGATTTTTGCGTAAGGTTGGGACCTAGGGTGAAAAAAAGCCTGGCAACCTGTTTTTGGCATTAAAAAGGAAACTGTAAAGTTTAGAAATCTAAGACTGAGGACCTGCTAGAAAGAATATACTGGATATTTTGAGTAGTGATGACAAGTTACCTTGCTTGCCTTGCAGATTCCTAGAAATAGTCTATCTTAAAAAAAAAAAAGGGGGGGGGGGAGTCAAAATTACCATATAGGAGTAGGGGTGGTATGAAATTGCTAAAATTAAAAGTCTAAATCAGAAAATAGTAAGTAACATTTCCTCAAGAATAACCACTTTGTGGTGGAGCTGCTCAGTTATGAGATAGGAACCTCTGTGATCTGTGTTTAGAGAGTGAGCTCAGGTAATATGTCTCCAGCTCTCAAATGTTTGAAGAGCATTCAGGAGACACAAAATAAATGGACAGAGAATATGCTCGTAGTTGCTCACCACTTTCAATTAAGTTATTCCATCAAAGTCATTGTCCTGATATTCTAACCTTAGCTTCATACCCATGTGTATTTTTTCATAGGAGGTGTGAGCAACATGGGGGTGAGCCACACAAGGGCACAGGTTAGTGGGAGGGAGCTAACACTGTTCAGCTTTAGGAAAAGAGAAGGAGAATACAAATTTGACAAAGCTGGAAGCTTTGAAGAGAATAGCCATGAGCAGTCAAATTGCACAACATTTAATGGTCTCATTTG
>WEIS01100841.1:0-14118 GCA_013389965.1 Todus mexicanus
GATGATTTATTCCTTTAGGCATACATAAGGTATTGCATAATTATTTTTGCAACATAAACCCCTGCACATTGACTTGTAACAATTTGAGAAAATACAAGAATATTTGAATAAATGAGTTTTGATTGGAGATGGGTTCTAATGTTCTAATATTCTTCTGGGTATCCCTGTCTCTTTTTTCTTGTCTATATGTTTGCTGATGACAAACTAATTCTCTCCAAGTGTGTCTTCATCTATCCAGACTAAAATTTCCAGATACCTTTTGGCATCTACTCATATTTGAGTGCTTGTCATATTAAACCAGTGTTTAAATTATCATTATTCTCTCTTTTCTTTCCCCAAACACATGACTAACTTCTGTCAGTGATTTGCTTTCACATTCTGTGGCCAGTGTCGGTTCTCAGCCTTTTCCTTTCTGCCTACACAGTGGTGATGTTGACTGTACTGTGCTTATCCTGCACACAGTTTTTTTGAGTATCCTTTCACCTGGTCCTCACAAATGCAGGCTTACATTGCTCATACCCATCCCAAATAGGACTGCAAATCTCATGTTCCATCACTTATCATAGAATCATTGAGGTTGGAAAAGACTCTTGGGATCATCGAGTCCAGCCATCAACCCTACTCTGCAAAGTTCACCCCTAAACCATATCCCCTAACACCACATCTAAATGACCTTTAAATACGTCCAGTGATGGTGTATCAACCTCCTCCCTGGGCAGCCTATTCCAGTATCTGACTATTCTTTATGTGAAAAAGTTTTTCCCGATGTCCAGGAAACTTGAAATATGTTGCTCCTTTTGTCCATCTCCCTGTTGATTTTCCTTCTTCAGTGATGTTAATTAACCTTTACACTTCGTACTTATTTCATAGCAATCTTTGTGCTGCCTGTCTGCTCTTACCTGGTGTTGAATTATCAGCTTGTCACTCCTGTTGCTTCTGCTGGCAGCTATCATCATCTGCTTTGTATTCAATTTTACAAGTGTCTTAAAGCAAACATCTCAAGCACTTTCTCATGTTGCACCAGGCATTCACCAAGTTTCAGCAGTGTCCATCAAATGAATGCTTGCCTCAGACCTCCGATCTATTTGATGTCTTAACGAAATGAAACATTACCCGATTGTCTCAATTTGCAGATCACCTGAGGACAATCTACTTGTGCTTGGCAGTACACTGTCCTGTTCCTATCCCATGTTATGATTCCAAATGCAAGTTGTAGGAACCATTGGATCTTTCGTTCATGATAAAGTTGTTGTTCTGTTACAGTAGCTATGAAATTTTGCTGTGATTAATTTTCAGAGAAGGTGAAACTCTTAATTCTGTGTAAAATCTTGCCTGTAACTGTACCAAGCTACTTGGTATTAATCATCTATAATCTTAGGTTGTTGAAGTTGATAAAAATCAGTATAAACATGAACAAAGGTATATAGTAATTCTACCAGTCAAAAAAAGGGAATTACGCACTACTGAGGACTGTAAAGAATTGGAGAACTAACTTTTTTTAATATCCTAGAAAAAAAAATGCAGGTTTTGCATTACCGAAGACATAACCTGCAACAGATTTTTCATGGATTCCTTCAGAACAGTCTGAGCTGGGGACTCCCCAAATGTTTTGTAGTGGTTGGATTTAATGCCTTCATTATTGCTGATTCCAGGGGTGCAAATGATTTGTAAAACCAGAGAAAGCAGCAGAAGTGATTTGAGGTTGACAAATAACTCCATAATGAAAAAAAATTAAGAGCTGAAAGTATGTAGTTTGGCAGAGACCTATCTAAGCTGGGAAGTGTAATATGTGTATTTAACCACAAAAGCTGCAGTGGAATTTAATGTAGTAAATGAGGCTTTTTTATAGATGAGATGTGGTGAAGGGAATATCAGGAAGAAACCTCTTCCTTGTGTGATGGATTAGGCGTGTAACATAGGACACAGGACCTCAGACCCCATCTGCTGCATCTGACAGCCCCATCTCTTGCTTTGGGTACAACCGTCTTGCATGATTTCTGGTGCGAAGTCTGGCAGGCTGCGATTTTAAATCCAGGATGGTGGGTTGTTTGCTGACCCTTGTGATCATTTTCAGAAGTCTGTTGCAGAATCTCATTTCTCTGTAGTTGGGAATCTTCGCATCTGTAATTCAAATGGTTTATCTTAATTAGTAGCTGTTCTCTGATGAAAGCAATCCGCCCCTTTTCCGCACTGATTTGCAAAGGCTAAATAATTCTAGTTGTCGTACTCTTCCTTCAGGATGTAGCAGACTTCACTTGCAGACACTGCAGTGTCTGTGCACTGTGAATACTGGTCATTGGCATTGAGCAAAATATTCCATGTAGGAAAGAAAATGCGAGTGACTTGTGCACTAGTGCTTTTATTACAGTTGAGATGCTGAGGAAATACCTCAGCTAGTACATGAGGATTTTTTTTTTCATGATAATATGAATGACTTATAGTAACTTTATTGTACTGCTTGGGAGCAGAAGAAATATTAGGTCCCTCACACAAAAGAAAATTATGTTGATCTTTTACTGTCTGTATGATCTTTTACTGCTTACTGCTGCATTTCATCCTCACTTTTGATACTCCAGCTCTCAACGTGTTTGAGTTTTCTATATGATATTCCAGTCTTCAACAGAATTGATGCTATTAACTTTGTCTCCAGAAAATTTAGTCCAAGAAATCGTATTTCCTAATCTCCAAATTTGAAATAAAAACATTAAATAAATGCCAAGACTGATTATTGAGGAACTGTATCCTAATGCCGCTCTATTGCTGTGTTTGTCCTGATCCCGTTTATCCCAGAGTTCATAACATAATCCATATCTTTTCAAGTATTACCAAAACTTGCCTTCTCAAACTGTAGGAGATGGTCTGTTGGATTGACGCCCAAGAAAATAAGGTATATTTTTAATCTAAGCTTAATTTAATTCTCTTTTATTGGCAAAGCAAGTATGAGAACTGTTGATGGACTCACATTATATTAATCTTGAAGAAGTGTTAAATCGTAAGCATTTATGCTTAAAAGCAGCAATCTTCAATAGTCTATTCTCTGGTAAAGGGATTATGTTTCTCAGAATCAGTTATTTCATATTACATATTTAATAAAGAAGTATTTAGTCACAAAATGCTAACTCAAAGTCACGTTCGGTTTCCTTTTTTCCCTCTAATGAAATTACACTGTAGTTAGATTATGTTTGTCTACTTATTGTCAAGATTTTAACACTTCCATTTTTCTTAATTGTAAAGGTTGTTCATTTTTCTAGTGATACCCTTATGAAAATCTTATTTTCCCTTCTGCCTACAGAATTATCAAGCCAGCATTGATGATTTCAACAGAGTACTTCGAATAGATCCAAATGTTCTTGAAGCAAAAAAAGAACTAGAGGAGGTAACCCAACTGCTTGCCCTTGGCAGCAGTGCTGTAGCTGGCTGTCAACAGAAGCCACGGAAGAAAATCACCATACAAGAGGTACACCTGTTCATTTTTAAAAGTGGGCAGAACAGAAGCCACACATTTGAAGAAATAATATATAAGCATTTGTTTTCTTTGTCTTAGCTCTATATTTTTGGGGGGTGCAGTTGTATTTTCTTGTTATTGTTAGGGTATATTGAAGGATCCTTGCATATGTTTTCAGTTTTCATCACAATCTATAGTAAAGCTTGGACAGCTTTGAAGTGCATTCAGAACCACAGCAGAAGTGGAAAGACTACATTTAGGTGGCAGGAAATTTGAGGATATGCTTCGTGTAAACAAGAGCTGCATAGACTTTGAAATACCTGTTTTACAGAGCGCTGCTGTCAAACAGCCATTTTGTTTTTCAAGTCTGTGCTGGCAAAGGTTGATCATCAGCAGGCAAACTGGCTGCTCTTGTGCTCGCAGTAGTTACCAGTTTGAAGAATGAAATCTTGCCTTGAACAGGAAGAGTATGGGTAAAACATCTGTAGGATCTTATAAAATAAATACATGATGTAATGTTATATACTGGATCAAAATGTTAGCCTTGCAGAGCTCTCGGTAGAATTAAGCGATGAAAGGATTTTCTCAGTCATCTGATATTTTTGGATCACAGCTTCGCTGGTCCTTTTAGAATGTGGGGTTTTTTCCCTTTTAATTCTAAAATTGGTAGTTAAAATACATAGTTAGCAGCCTCTACAGTGACACTGTCATTTGACGTGTAATTTCAAAATGATTTCATAATGGAAACTGCAGTTGTCAACGTAAAAACGATTGTTTTATTGAAATATTTCACGTTGTCACGAGTTTGTGAGGTTTTATGTAACTGGCATAAGCTGGGTATAGTGTCAGTTAAGCTCTGAGTTGTGACAAACAAAGGGACCTGGAGAGTGTTTAGAGGAGGTTTGGGAAGTGACTGTGTTGGTCAGAGACCAGCTGACTACGTTACTGGCACGGGTGACTTTTCCAGGGGTGGGGCAGGAAGCATTTCTGTGTGCTATCATAATTGCAGCTGCCCCCTTAGAGAGCCTCCCTTGTCCTATTTGCTGTGGTACCAGGTAGCTCAATGAAACAAACTGCAAGGAAAAGTAAGGGAAATTAGAAACTGGGCTTGATCATTGTTATTCCATTTTATACAAGCTGTAACTATGTAACAGTCAAGATTTCTCTTGATTCTAGGGATTGTTGAAAAATAAAACAAAATGTCTATAAACCCAATGCAATATTTTCCAGAAATGACTTCTAGTTCCCCTGTACTAAGCAATAAACCGTATTTCAGAATTTCTGTAAAACTTGGCCTCCTTTGAAGAGACTGCATTCCATGAGTTTTAGTCGGTTTATACTAATCTGACAACTGTTGATAGCTTGAAAAAGGTTGTAGCAGATGCAGTTGAACCCATGGGTAATTTTCTAGCCACTGATTCATTAAACTTGATAGAGGCTGCAAACTCAGAAGTGAAATGCTGAGCTTTCCAGTGAGGGTGACAGAGCAGTGGCCCAGGCTGCCCAGGGGGGGCGTGGAGTAACCTTCTCTGGAGACGTTTCAAACCCGCCTGGACGAGCTCCTGTGTAACGTGGTCTAAGTGATCCTGCTCCGGCGGGGGGATTGGACTAGGTGATCTTTCAAGGTCCCTTCCAATCCCTAACAATCTGTGATTCTGTGAGCTTTCTCCTTTCACTGCACGACTTGATGGAGCTGCTGTGTGCTTGTACTGGTCCGAAGGCACAGCAGTGAAATGAAACATGGGTATCTGGTGACTTCAGTTCTGTTTGTCTTCTGCAACTTCACATTTAATGTATGTATGCCTACAATCCTCCTTAGCTTTATCCCAGGGGTCTTCTGTTGTCTTTCTACAGTGGCGTGCCAAGCAGGGAAAGAAAACATAAAATACACACTTTTGACTACAGCCCCTTAAAGATGAACTAGAGAGGTACTATTTTGGGGGGAGGTACGGCATAAAACAATGTAGGTGCCTTTCTTTTACTAAGAATAAAATGTGAACTTTATTTTAGTGACATTATTGATGGATATGTGCACGCAGTTTACAAAGCTTCAGGTTATCGATATGTCCACATTAACATGATTTGTTGCCATTTTCTTTGTGAAGGTGAATGAAAGTGATGAACAGGAAGAGAGGCAGTTTTCTCCATCCGGAGATGTTCTGACTGATGGTGCTAGTTCCAAGGAAACCATTCAAATGGGTGTGCCACTGAAGACCTCTGAGAAACTGCTCATTTCTGAACCATCTAATGCATATGACTTTGGTCAGATTATAAATGCAGTGAATACCAATAAGGATAAAGCTGCTTGTGCAGACCTTTTAACAGTTATTGATCCAAAAAAATTGCCAGTGCTGCTAAGTAACAAACTTGAAGGAGAAATCTTCTTGATTTTTATCCAGTCATTGGAACATCACATAGTTGGAAAAGATCCCGGCCTTGTGTATCAGCACCTTTTCTACTTGAGCAAAGCAGAAAGATTTAAGGTAAGAACCTAGATTGAATATGTACTTAAGTTGCACAGAATCCTAAACAAAATTTTGATATCTTAAAAAGAAATGATCTGTGAAATACTGTAACTTTTCAATCAGCGTGTGCTAATTATAAAAATCTTTTTTTTCAGGTGGTGCTGGCCCTTCTTAGCAAAAATGAGAAAGAACAGGTTCGGCAGCTGTTTGACTTGCTTTCAGAAAACCGGAATAATCAGTACTCTTTGGAAGATCTCAAGAGCCTTAAAAAGGTTTATGAACTTTAGGAAGTTAAAATTTCTTGCTTGTATGCATATACTTTGTGTTTGTAAGGTTGATGCATGAGCTCTGCAGACCTGCAGGGGTTGAAGTGGGTCTTCACCCGGACTGTTCAAATTCTACCTTGTTTTGACAGTATATGCACATTTACAACTTGCTGGTCTTATTTTCTTGTAGTTGTATCCATTTTTAATCTCTAGAATTTAATGCATGTCTTTGTGTTCAGTAACAGTTCATGTTATTTGGCATTCTGGTTTTATTTAGACTGTGTTAATGATATAAAGATGTATTTTACATTATATATATAATGTGAAATATCTCCATGGTACAATAGATAGTGCACTTGTAGTCATTTTGTGAGTTATATGTTCATGTGATAAGAAGTGTCTTCAAGATAAACGGGTCAGCTAGCAATAGCTTTGCTAAAATGAGTTTACAGAAAGTATTAACTTTTTTTTTTTTCAGATAAACTACTGCAGACCATCTGTTTCTTCACTATCCCTGATCTATACAAAACAGATTAAGTATTTTTGGTGCAGTACAACAGCAAAGGTGAATGAATGATACATTAGCTTGTCATGGAACACTTTGAATAAAAATAATTGACTATTAAATAAGTGGGTATATTTTTAAAATTATTAATAAGCAATTTTAATGCACAGAGAATTATTTTTTTCTGTGTGTGTGGAAGAACTTGCTGGTTTGTGTCACTTTTGATGTGGCAAAGTTAAACAGGAGAACAAGTGGCTGCACTTAGCAATAAAATTATTTAACTTGCTGAGTTTTGTAATCAGATTATTTTAAACACCAGGCTATTTCTGTTTACAGATCTATTTATAAACCTAAAACCATTTTTGGGACAAATATGATTAATTGTTGGCTTTTTTTTTTTTTTATTTCAGGCAGTACTTACATTTTATATTTGATTCTAACAAAGCTCTTTTTGGTATGAAGCTCTTAAATTTTTCAGATACCCCAATGCCTTCTTTGCACATACAATATAAATGTATTTCAAACTCACTAGCACTGCAGAAATATCATTAAGAATGTTGTTCTAATAAAAATTTTTCTCAGGTATATATTAATTAAAAAAATAAAGTTGTTTTTCTTGAAAAGTACAATTATGGATTCTCTCTTCTGGTTCTACACTCTTCAGGCTTATACATGTGGATTATGAGTTTTGTCTTGGGAGTGTGGAGAATGAGGCTTTTACTTCCTAAAGCAGTCAGTACAACTGATCATTTCTGGTTTAAAATGTCCTCTTTTTATGAGTGTGTTCAAGGGATCTGTTGCTCATTTAATCTATACATAACCAGTTGTACTGAACCGACACGGTGCCGATTTCATTCTTCAGTCATGGTGGCAAGGGATGCACATTCTGAAATCTCCGTGCTAGCGATTTCAGTGTTTTTGTTTTAGTTTAGTACGCTCAGAGAAGATTCATTCTGTGTGTGCAACTTCCGGACATGGTTTAGAAAACAATTTTAATTTAATAGAGTTCAGAATGTTTTATATAACAATAAGTAATAAGTTGGAGGATTATATTATTATTAATAATAAATAATATTATGTAATTAATAATAAAAAGATATTTTGCTAAAAGAAAGCATGAAAACCAGCTATGTAATTTGAAAAGTCTTAGTTGCTTGAAAACTGTAGTTGAGTAAAAGCTGGTGTCAGAAGCCACCACATCACAAAAGCTCTCAAAGTTAAATCTCTGTGTCTCCCAAACCCCGAAATACTGAAAGCTCTTCAGAAAACTTCTAAGAAGCAGTCTTGACTGCTGAAGTTTGTATCTCATTTGTATAGTTCATTTTGACACTAGAGACAAAATTCAGAATTTTTGCAGCAGTAAATCACAATAAAAACATAATTTAGTAAATTTAGGAGACGGGTGTTATTAAAAAGACAAAAAAGCTTTAAAAGACAATAGACTTTAAAAAGGAGTATTCTTGAGAAATCATTCATCCATGAGAAAATAGACAAACAGGGCTTTGTACATGGGTGTGCAGTATCACAGTTAATTTTAGGACAGTTTTATTCAATCAGTCCCTAGTGATTAGAAACCTAAAAGTAGTCCAGTAGCCTGGGAAGATAGATACCTTTTCTCGTAATACCTTCCAGCTTGCATATTGGCTAAAGCAGAGGTTAACTGACAGAGACCAGGCAGCTGAAATCCCGTCTTGTTGAGAAGGTCTAAGTGGAGAAGGGCAGCAATACTTGCATGGGAACCCATTACCCGGCTGGCAGGAGGGAGCTGCCGCCAGCTGCAAGCAGAGCATCTGTGTCAGATGCAGCCAACAGGAGATTAGGTAACAGCCATCTCCTGCTGTGAAAAATCAGCTCTTTGCTGGGAAGTCCCCATCTTCTACAACAAAGAGCTGATGGTATGTCTCTTCTCAATAGTCAGCAATAAGAGGGCAGGTTTGGCTTGAAAGCTTAAACTCAACCCTAGCAAAGTACTCTGCATCAAAGGGATTCTCACTTTGTGTGTGCCCTGTGTCTGATCTCTTCAGTTCAAGGCAGACTGTAAGCTGAAAATAACACTATTGTTTGATAAAGTTTACTTACTTACAAGAGTAAATCAGATTTCCAATTCTCTGCACAGCAAAACTGAGGCCCTGAAAAATTAAGATTCAGAGTTAAACTCATAGCAATAGGCTTTCCACCTCCAGTTCCCTGCTGTAAGCATTAAATTGCGTTGCTACAAATAATTGCTGTGCTTTAGTAATTCCATCAGTGTACTGGATAAAGCCAAGTCACATTTTCAAAGCCCGAGACATCAGCAATAACTTCATTGCTATTGCATGAGACATCGGATTCGAAACTAAACTGAAAATCAAAGCCACAGGGGAGGCTCACCTTCTGCTGCATGGCATGGAGCAACTAACAGCTTCCTCGAGATGACTGATTGAAGGTGGTTGTATGAGACAGCACAGAAATTCACCTTACTCAGCGGCTTACAAATAGGAGGCCTTGAAGGACATTCACCAGTTGGGCTGCACCTGCAGTGACAGAAGCACAACTGGCTCACTGAGTCATGTTTCACTCCACTCTCCAGCCTCTGCCTAAAGAATGAATTAACACTTCAGTTCGTGACTGTAACAGACGTTTCTATGTAGGCCTGAAAAAAAATCACATCAGAATTCACAAACTAGCAGTGTAAGATGGTGAGCAGCAAGTGCTTCAGTCCAGTAATGCTGATCTTAATCCAATACATTTACTCTTCAGGAACAATGTATTTTTAAAAAGAAGAAGTGTTTAGACTGGAGAAAAAGAACCCCAATCAATCCAGAGCAAAGCAGAATGAGCTGTTAACACCAACCTCCCTATAAAATGCAAAATTTGCATTAGCTTCCAGTCCAGAGTGCCTGATGACATGGCAAAAACTCCCTGCAGGCCTTGCTACTGTTTCTAGGGTACACAGCTTCGCTTGTCCCATTTCTTACACTCCTATGGAAACTGTACCAAAAAATACTCTGAGCTGCCCTAGAATGTTATCGTCTTGCTGTTCACCCTGATAGATGGCTTACGTGTGAGTTTGCGATGAGGCCGATCCGGCTGTGTCTCCCATAGCACATCCCAATCAGTTTGAGTTCACTTCCTAAGCCTGTCAGGTGAGAAGCCGAGCCTAATGAACAGCCAGTTCAGCCAAGTAAAAACTACCATCTGTCACCCAGAAACCCTGGCCAGTCTGCAGCGTTTCAGAGCCACCTTCGTACAGACTGTGAATTGAGAAGAGCACCACTTCGGAGTCTGAGTTCAGCTCAGCACTCTGACCGCAGCCCGTCCACTGGTGCCAAGACAAGTGCAATTCTCTTTAAAGAGTGAAACGCTTACGCCAGAGCTGCATCCTCTCAGAAAAATATTTACTGTCCTGCCTGCCGTAGAGGCAGCTCCTATTTCTTTTCATGTTACGGAACAGCAATCAGGTTGAAGTCTGGAACAAACTGCAGCTAAGAAGTTTAGATCCCACATTTCTAAGCATTCAACTTTCAAAGCACACCTAACAGAAATGTTTAAAGGCAACAGAAGAACAAAAGCTCTTTCTGGCAACATACAGGTTTTTAATAAGGCTAATACCAGCACACTCAACAAAGGACCACTAGAAGTCGGTATTTAGACATTTATTTCAGATATGCAGTTTACACGCATATTATTGAGCAAAACTGAATTGCAAATATACAAACACTGTAACAAGCATTACCAAATAACATAACTGGCACTAGTGTTATAAGCATATTACTGAAACTGGTGAGGATAAGTCATGGAAGAGGACTGCAGCTCATGGCATTTTCTTTTTATCCAACCAAACTTCCAGTAGCACCATAATGGCAATACATGAAACACAAGACAGAACATTGTTAACCGTTATTCTGATATTCACAATTACTTTTTTTTTTGTCATTTTAGTGAATTACATAGCAAAAAAAATAATGTTAACAGTGCAGGCGCTTTGGCCAACTTCAGCTTGTGTTCAGCTGTACATATTCCGTATGCAAAAGAAAAAGAAAAAAAGCCAGCATATTTGGAACCCTTGGGCAGTCATTGCACTGCACTTTGATTCTGGGACTGAAGATATGCACGTCTGGCAAAGAGATGTCACGTCCACTAAAGCCTGAGTGAGTCTTTGGTAGGCTAATACTTCATTATTTTTATACATTTATCTACCACAGTCATTTTATTCCCTAGAATTTTCTTTTGTAATCCAAGGTGGCCAAAGAGGACATTCTGGAAAACATTACAGTAAAATCCTCAAACGACCAGGCACTTCAAACCCAGTCTTTTCCAAAGGCACCAAGAATTAATTGATGGGGCACCATTTTTTCCCCTAATGAAAGGTGACTGCATCTGCTTTTCTACAATGCTTATAAATCACTGGATTGTTATTTTACAGTTTTTATACACTATATAGTAGCCTTATCTGCTGCATGGTTGGTTGCATGAATAAACAAGTAACCCCACTGTTCTCCACAGGTGACGTCTCCATTCCACCATCTATTCAGTACCAATTTCTTCTGTTTCAAAGTTATGTAAAACGCCATAACCTTGCTCAAAGCGTACACACATACAAACACTTCTGACACAGGCTACATCCGTCTGAAGATATGCGGTTCATTCCACATGCATTCTAAATACAGTGTGTCCAGTTATGAAACAAAATTATCATTACAAATATTCACTGTTGAAGTATCTTTGTATAGGCCTCTGCAAAACTTTTGCTTCCCTTAAATAGAGTTCACACGAGAATGGTTTTAAGTCACTAATGCTCAGCTAACACCCATTTATCCCAAACCCCATATTTTCCAAGTGAACAGTGCAGGATGTATTATTCATTTCAGCATTTAACATAGTAAGAGTTTACCAATTTTTATCTAAATACACCAAGTATATGATTTCAAGCAAAGTTGTGGCAGAAATACAAAACATGGACGTATTTGTACTGCTGTAATGCACTTAGTTAAAGCCTTCATGTCTCTTCACACAGGTCTAAGATCCATATGAAGTATTTTGCCTTATCAGACAAATGTATATAAAATGCAGTTGTATCAAAACCTTGCTTCTGCTGGTCACCTGAAGCTTACGAAGTCGTATGTAATTCAACCAGCTTTCAGACAGGGTTCTTTAGTGGTAAATGTGTTTTTGCAGCACTTACAGGCTTAAATTTCAGTCTGAACAGCAGTGCTTAATTCCACAGCATGTTGTGAATGGTTGTTGTTTGTTTCTTTCAGTGGTTCACCGACACGCAAATCCACATCTGTCGAAGATCCATTATTAATGCTTTCCTCAGCAATGTAAGAGAGCTGTGGAACATCAGTGCTTGGGGCTGCTGGAACAGGCACAGGGATTCCACTTGGCTGTGGCGAGTTTTCCAAGCGATCATTTTCCACCTCAGGGAGAACACTGACTGTGGTAAAGCGAGTGTGATAGTCATTGGAACCATGGCTACAGGAAGTTTTCATACTTTCCATATCTGAGCAACTAAACTCAGAGAAGTGACTGGAGTGAGAATCTGCTACGGATGGAATACTATCACTGAGAGAGGGAGAGTCAAATTCACTAGAGTTTGTGCTTTGTTGTTCCAACAGCTGAGCATCCATGTCCTCTCTTGTCTCGTTTATCTTCATGCTACTCTTCTTTCTCAGTTTACCTTTACATTTTTTTCCTGCTGTTGTTTCTTTGGACCACTTGGTGGCACTAGATTTACTCTCTGGCAAGCAGGCCGATGAGCAGCCGGCATTATTCCGACCTGCAGCACTGCCATCATCAACGCTACTGCTTCCGCTGTTGTGTCTGAATTTGGCTGGCTTGGATTCAATATCCACTTGCACTTCCATGCTGTTTCCTTCCCTAGAACAAGAAGGGATCTGTGAGTTTAAGTGGTCATCTAAGACAAGCCAGCTAACACAGCAAAACAAACTCTCACAGCTTTCCAAAACACACAGCAAAAGAAAGTTGAGGTGAAACTTGTTTTACAGAAGTTAAATTTTTAACCAAATATGCAGCCCAAAGGGAAACAAAGTCTGCAAGACAAAATGCTTTACTGAGCCACAGCCATGGTGCTCCTCTTTGGAACTAAACTTGGCAAAACATAGGCAGTCACATGTAATTTAATTTAAACAAAATCTGCAGTTTCAAAAGGCATTCATGAAAGCAGCACAGCTGAGGCAGACTTAGGATATCCTTCAATAAGCAAGGCTTATTAAGCTATTTTTACCTCACTTTCTTACCTGTCCAAAGGGATGTAGGAGTTCAGAATGGATCCTGCCATTGCTTTGGTACTGGCATTGTCACTAACCGTTCCCAAGCTAACTGTGCCTGATTCTCCACTCAGACTGTATCGTTCTTTCTGCACATCTGCTTGTACTTCCAGTCTTGGGAGAGAAAGAAAAAGATTTGCAGATACTGCTACTAGAGAGTTAAAGCACATCAGCTGAAAATTAGTGTCACCTTGCAGAGTTTCTCCACTGTTCAGTAGTAAGTAGAGTTTTAGCTGCTCCAGTAGAGACACATATTTACCCTACTGAAACAGGTTCTCTCTTCCCATGTCAAAAATAACTATATAAACCAGCTTAATTTCCCAACAAAGCCAAACCAGAGGATTCTTTCCTCCCCTGGATTTACAAGGACAACTTCCAGGCTTAGCTGCAATTCTTCTGCAGTTAGTATACTGTACTCTAAAAATAGTAAAAACAATCAGAAGGCGACATAAGTTCAAGACATGATGGTTCCCAGGTTTCTCCAGCTGCAAAATTATTACTAATCAAATAACAGGCAGAGAACTGTGTTCTCTACTCTCCGTTACATTGTATTGTTATCAACTGCAATAGGACTAATAGAAACCTGAGCAATCATAAGTTGTGCTGAGCAGATAAGCCAGAAACCAAATGATAAGCTTTTTTTCCAAATGCCTTGTTTATCTCTGTTCTGGCAGAGAGTGGGAAGTGTTTTTTTGTTTTGCTTTCCACCTCTCAACCTTTAAAAAAAATAGAGGACAGGTGTACCTCAGCAATCGCAGCTTGAAACATCTGCACCAGCATAAGGGAACTCTTGATGCTGTCCTGCACTCCTTATTTTATATAGCCTGGACTTCCAAGTTACTCAAGAAAATGAGCAGTGTTAGCATCTGATTTAAGGAGCAAATTCTATCCCGAACCCTAAATGTTAACAATCCTTTCTGGATGCTCCTTCTCTTCAGGGCGCAGAAGAGCCAGCAAACAGTAAGGTCCCAATTCACAGAGGCACTGAGCAGATAAGAGACAAGAAGTTGCCAGCCTGGCAAGGCCAGGAGCCCAGCTGCTTCCAGTCTTGCCTACGTCCACTTTGAATCCACTCTCCAGCCCGGTTCCTGAAGGCACAGTTTGGTACTTGTAGACTATTGAGCAAACCAGCAGTTCTGACTTCAGGGTGAAATGGGTCAGAGAACAC
>WEIS01100968.1:0-18356 GCA_013389965.1 Todus mexicanus
TCCGCCCGGGCCCCGCCCCGCTGGGGGAACCCTCCCGCTCGGGCCGCGTTCCCGGCCGGGCCGCGGCGCCGTTACCATGGCGACCGTCAACAGCCGCCGGGTGTCCCCGCCAAAGGCTCCCCCCGCCCGGGCACCGCCGGCAGCGCTTGCGGCGGGTCCGAGGCGGGAGGGCAGCGGCCTGGCCTGGCCTGGCCTGGCCTAGCCCAGCCTAGCTGAGCCTACCCTACCCTAACCTAACCTAGGCTAGCCTAGGCTAGGCCGGCCCGGCCCCAGCTCCGAGCTTTGGCCGCTCCGTGGCGTGACGGAGGCGGGAGCGCCGTGAGCTGCCCGGGCCCTGGCCCCGACCCCGGCCCCGGCCCCGCCGCACAGGTGTAAGCTCAGGGAGCAGCCGGTAGCTTGGAAAGGAGGTTTATAACTTCCAGTGTAATCAACGGCTTTCCGAATTAATTGTTGGGATTTCACCCCCGAGGTTGGACTAGGTGACCCTTAAAGGTCCCCCTTCTAGCCCAATTCTGTGGTTCTGTCCAGGCCGAATGAGTATTTTAATGAAGAATAAGCTGATGATTTTGAATGCTGAGTCGTAATTCTTATAAAAACCCGTGCCAAAGCTTTAGTGCTCCCTTTTTTTCTGTAGACAGCCTACAAAAATCTGTGTGGCTGATATTTCCAGAGCAGGACAAAACCCTGAAATGAGCTCTATAGAACAGGGTTGCTTTGGCTATCTATACTGAAAGGAACCCCTCTTCCCTCCTAGAGATTGTTAACGATAATTTTATTCCTCCCATTACCTCATGAACGTAGATACTGCACGATTCTTCGCTCTTCGGCACCTGCCGTGATTCCTGCATCTGTGGTGAGCGTTGCACCTGGAAGGGCAGAACCATGGCTGCGTATATCCCAAAGCATCCCCTGGAGATTCCTCCGCCATCTGAAGAGGACTGGCTAAAGGAAGAAGAGGAGGATTTCTTCCTGCAGGATCCTGATCGAGAGCGGGAAGCGTTGCCTCAGCCCGTCAGGATGATCAACAAGCTGGTGACGCTGGTTTTTGAGAATGCTATGGAAATCATCGAAAGAAGGGAGATGCTCCGAGAAGCACAAAAACTTCAGCCCAGAAAATTGCTTCCTACAGCTGAATTCCAGGTATGGAGACTCTCACAGCAGAGGCAGCATTCATCACCGTAGCAGTTTTTTCTAGAAAATATCCATTCAGTCGATGTTATATTATTCTGTTCATCACCTCCTTCAGAATCCACCGCCACCATCCCACTGATTTACTTTAAAAGGTTGCAGCTTCGAAGCTTGTCAGACAGGTTCTGCTTCCCACTCACCTATCACACCTTTCTGAAAAGAGAGAAGCAGATATTAAACAGCCCGAAATTCACCTTCTGCTTCTCAGGCTGGCTCCACCCTTGTTTGCCAGGGAGAAGGTAATTAGTCTGTAGCATATAAATGGGCAAACTCAGCCCTGCGTTATGGTGAATACCCTAATGGGTGAGTTGGGAGCAGAATGGCAGCAGTGCTGCCTTCCCCATCATTACGTGGAGGTAGCCAGGAGGATATGCTGGCGTCTGCTGGTGTTCTGCAATTGCCCGGAGGAGGGCTGAGTGCTCCTGAGTTCTTGGCTTTTAAAGCCCCTTCTGTTCCCTGGAAGAGGAAAGGTGGGAGCAAACTTGCTTGTTCCCAACACAGAACGATCTCTGTAACAGAGCTGAGAGCCCCTGCCCTGCTCTTCTCATGAAAGCTCATGCAAAAACGTGTCCCTTACAGAATAAATCAGCGTTTTCTGTTGGTGCAAGCCTAGGCGTATTTTGCTAGTACAGCTGATACATCCTCCACTGGGGAAGCGGTTGGGTACATGGGTCTTTTCCTTTTCTTGGTAGGTGACTGGAAAAGCCAATTGCCTTGCAGTGTCTGGAGAATACATCTTTGTTGCTCTGTCCGTGGGCCTGGCTGCCTTCAGCATGTCTGACTGTAAGGAGGTCTGCGTTTGGGATGCAGTCAACACAGAGATCTGTGCCGTCCATGCTTCGGATCTGGGGAACAAGCTCCACGTCCTGCTTGCTGTGGATGAGATGGGTTAGTGGGACATGGATTTCCTTGATCTAGCTGGGGATGGCTGTGCTTTGGATCCGAGGAGCTGACAGCTGCATTGTGAGAGAATGCTACGTCAGGAGGAATCTTAGAATGACTGACAGGTTTCCTAGAAAGCCTTGCAAAGAGGGCGTTCGATAACAGATTGTAGGGTGACAGAGTGATTAGTAGAGGGTGTGGGTTTGGTGTCCTCTTTGGAGCAGCACAGGCAGGTGCAGAGCCAAGTGCGCAGTAAACTTTAGGAGCACCTTGGACCGCACAGAAAGAACTAGGTGTGACCTCCTGCCCATGCTTTGCTTCAGCACCTTTCATGGCACAGCCCTGTGGTAAGTAGGTTAGTTTCTTGATTCATCCAAAACCTGTCAATTCTGGTGGAGATACTTTTCAAACTGGCTTGTCCATCTCTATGTACAATTGAGTGTTTGTTGGTGCTGGCATAAGGAAGCCGGCAAAAGTTTAGTGCTGGAAGCAGTGGGGTATGCTTTCTTGAGCCCAGGAAAGAATGTAGGCCTGTGCAGTCTCCTGCACATATTGTAACAGCCATCTCCCAAGACAATGGCTACCATCTGATCACTGTTGTCCTCCTCCTCCTCTTACTTTTGTATTTCTATTCCAGGGCTTATCTGGCTCTTCTGCTTTCACAAGGAAAGCTTCCTGTTTGTTAAAGTCCTAAATGAAAAGGTATGTACTGAGTTCATTCCATAGACACTGGGCAAAGGCTGGTAAGTAATCAATCATGAAGAGTACTAATTGCCCTCAGGAATTTCTCTCATGAGCAGCAACACTCCAAGAGAGCAACCCAATATTTGTTCCTGTTGTTCCAACTATCTGTCTGGCCTTCACCCTGTTGAAAACTTTGTAAGGCTGTGGAGCTCTCTGAACTGGGGAGCTTGCTTTGATGCTAGCCCATTTTTCTTTGGCAGGAGGATGTCACTAAGAGAAATACTTGTGTGGAGGTGGTGCTGTCCCTGGGAGGTGATTACGCAGGAGTCTTGTTGCAAGGCAAGTGCAGGAACACGATGTGTTGGGTGTCAGCTGTTGTGTTCTAGCAGAGCGGCCAGCAGCAGTGCTTTTGAAATGCTCAAAGTGGTCGGGGTTCCTAGGGATCCCGTTCTTAACCCTCTCAGTCCTTCCTCCAGCTTAGAGAGCTGCTCCTGCCACTCTCTGTCCTCTCTAAAAGGCTTGCTGTGGATCCAGGCTGATCCCCGAAGTGAACTGTCTGGAACCAGTTAGTGCAGTTCCCAGCTCCCTCAAGGCTCAGTAAAAACAGGTTTCCTGCTCCTCTTCAGAAGTATGAAACTCGGGTCTTGCTCTGGTTTGCTATAGCACACTTTTCTCTGCAGACGTAAGCCAGACAGCATGGAGACAATCTCTAAGAACACTACAACAAACTCCTTGCTACAACATTCTTCCTCTTCATGGCAGCTCTCTTTGTCAACCCATTTTCTGCTAGCAGGTTTTCTGAACCCCTGTTGGTGGAATCTGACGGATGTACACTGACAACAAGATACGTATCATCCACAGAGAACCAGTGTGAGACCATGTCTCACTTTTTACTGTACCTTGGAGGCTGCAAGTCAAATTCTTTGGCTGAGTTGCTTTATGGAATTTGTTTGGTGGATGTTGGACCTTGAGGACTTGAGCTGGAGGCTGAGATGTCAGTCTTAGTCGAGCATGTGAAGCCATAAGTGGGAGGAGAGGTGGGCTGCGTGGAGTTCACAGGGATTTTACATTTCAAAAAATACCCACATCTTCTTTTAAGGACGTAAGGCAACAGGCTGCTTGCTTGAGAGACCTTTTCTCCTCATTTCCAATTACTCAACATGGTTTCCCAATGCAGACAGCACAAAAGCTTGGCTGGAGGTCTACCGATTGCCTAAGGATTCCTGGCTGAAGGAGACAGGAAAGAACCCAGGAGCTGCAGCAGGGCTGATGTACAGGGAGAGGAAGTCAAGCTGGACATCTGCGGTACAAAACAATCCCATCTCCCACTGTGGTTTTTTTTTCTTCTACCATTTTGCCTACAGCTCTTTCCCCAAGCCTTGTTCCTGCAGACAGTGACAGCAAGATACAGGCAGAACAAGTCTGTCAGCCCAGAGGGATGGCATATACGGCTCTACAGCTGCTACTGCTGCCCAGCCCATGTTTCACAAGGCCTTTTTGATATTGAGACATGTTTACTCTCCCAAGACAGACTTTCCAATGAGGTACCCTTGGTCCCAGGGCTAGCATTCCTGCTGCTCCTCCTTGAAACTGGCAGCTCCTTTCCCAGCACTGTTGCTCCATCTGAGGAGGCCCTCTGAAGGGCATTCCCACAGGGCTTCTCCCTTATGTTACTGGGGGAAGGTGAAGGATCGAGAATCAGGCCCGATGTCTCCACTTAGGGGTCTGGTCCCGAACCACGGTTTGTGTTCTAGGCTGTCTACAAGAGGAGCCTGGTGGGGTCACAGCTGAACCCACCTTAGCAGGGCAGGGTCTCTGCCTGTTTGCACTAACCACTGCTACCTCTGGTTCTTTGGCAGAAAAGTCTGGAGCTGCGTGGAGACGGTTCTGCAGAGATGGTAACTGGCCTCCATGAATGTCCTGAGCTGTTATGGGGAATTTTACATGCTGAGTCAGTGCTTAAGCCTCTCCTGCATTACTTTCACCCTGCCAGGTTTCGCCTCCTAACAAGCAGGCACCTTCTGCCCAACACCTCCAGCTAACCCTCTGCGATACCTGTCTCATAACTTCTCTTCTCCTTCAGCAGAGACTTCCTCTTGCTGTTTAAGAGCGAGATGCTTCTCAGCCCTGACTGAAAGGCGAACACCCCCTTAACTTGGCCAAGCCACAAGCAAACACCCAGGCATTCCCTCTTTGCTGATCCCAAGTAAACTCTTCAAGTTCCTGTCTCTTCCTTCTTGGACATGGTTGATGATTTAGCCAGATCTTTTCTGTCAGTGTGTGTGGGTGGGGTTGTGGTGACACACCGGTGCTAGTCTCCTGGTAGGATTTTCGATTGTTAGCCAAGCACATATGCGACCTCCTCCAGTCCTGGCTCTCTGAAGTAAAATGTTTCTTGGATTCAGCAACACTCTGCAACCTTTAGTCCTGTTTCTGTTTTTTTTCTTTTCTTTTTTTTTTCCTCTTTTTTTCTTTTTCTGAGCCTTGCTGTGCCTGACCCAGGCCTGTGCTACAGCAGGAGTAATTCAGAGAGAACAGTAAAATCAGAAGTGGAGGTTATTTAGGGCACAAAGACAGCAGGGGTCTGCGCAGAGCATCCTTTCTGATGTTGAGAATGTAGTAACCTCCCTCAAGCTTCTGTGTTTTGGCCTGAAGAATGAGCCTAAGCCTTGTATCTTCTAGGCAGTGTCAGCAAACACTTCAGGAAGCATTAGATTCCCATGAACAGGGGAAAACTTAGCAGCGTAGGGCACAACACAGTTCTCAGGCTGACAGTTTTCTTTTGCAGGAGTCTCCGGTGCCTGCAAATAAAGCTGATGTAAAGCTGAGTCTCCCAGTGCTTGTGCTGAAAGTGAAGCCACCCAAGCCCGTTACAGGTCAGCGCTGATTCTGTACTTCCAACCTTCATCCTCCTTCAAGTAGCAAAGGTATAAGGGCGCTTATGACTACAGAACAGGTCAGAAAGTTTCAGTAATGTGCACCCTGGTGTCTTCCTGACCTTGGAAGTTAGATGTAATCCTGTAGTGGGAGTTACGTCTTACCCAACCATCTCATGTGTCACCTTTGTTAGCACGAAATACTTCAGTGTGTCTCGAGGTGGGTGTCATACACCCTCGGCTTCATTGTTACCAGAGAGGGAGGAAGTTGTTCCCTAGATCCTAGCAACCTGACAGCATCCTTAGTTTGCCACTCTGAGTCCTGGATTCATAGGAAAGTGCTGAGAATGGCGAGGGAGCAGAGCTTGTGCTGGGACACTGTCAGGGAGAATGCCACAGAAAGGGAAGGTGAGCTGGGTCCTCAGATGGCTTGCCCTAGTCCCTGTCTTCAAATACTGGAAAATGGGCCAGTGATGTGGAAAATCCCACATAATATATTCTTGATGTTGAAATACTTCTTCCAGAAAGACATGGTGCGTCCCTCAAGACAATACCACTCTGAAGGAAGGGTGATTGAACTGCCTCTGAGCACTCCATGAGGTCTGCTCCTCCAAGGCAGAGCCTTTTCACTTTGTGTTCCCAATCCAGGCAGTACTTTCAAAAACCCTGTGGATGCCTTGAAGAAGGTGGATGATGACAGCATGCTTGGCTTGGGGTACAATCACCTAATCAAGGACTCCCAGTGGGAGATGCACGAAGCAATTTTCCGCAGCACTTATCAGGAATATCTGGAGGCTGAGGCTGAGGATGAGAGAGGGAGCAAGGAGGTGATCCCCAGGTGAGTGGGAGCAACAACCAGGATTTCAGTCTGTAAGACTTCAACACAAGGCACCTTTCAAGTGTAAATGGAAGTCTCTGTCTTAGCTTTGCCTCCTTCATCCCAAAGCTTTAGGGCAGGGGGTTAGAGCCATTCCAGGTTTTGTTGCAGTGCTGCCTACTTACCAAGGCCTTTCTTTTACATACATTTCTTACTTCATTTTTTTCAGGCGTGCCACTTTTCGTTTTCTCTTGCCTAGCCAGATCCTACAGGTGGGACCTGAAATGAAGGTACAGCCAGGTAATCCAAACGGGCAAAAAGCTGTTAACCTGTGAAACACATTGTTGCATGACACTGAGCTCCAGTTAGAGCTCAATGGCTCTGGCTTCAGTCCACTATATGTATTCCGCCTCTGAGGACATAAGCCTGGATAAAACTGTCAGCCTTGAGACTTTTAAGTCAGTCGCTGGCATGGAGTCAAACAAACTTAGCTCCATAGTTTACAAAACCACCTAAAAAACCCCAAAGCACTAAAAAACATGAGGGTGCAAAAAGACAAGATAAAATAACAGGTAAGGGGACAGCTTGTTGAGTTTTAGTTTCTGTGTGAGCAGAGTTTCCCTAAGTCCTGCCAGAGCAACTGTGTGAGCTCTAATGAGAGCTTTCTATTGGTATTTTGGTGTCCTGGATTGTTCCTTTCTTTGTTCCCAATCTCCTTTTCTCTTTTGTGGTTCCCTTCTCTGTACCAGATCTTCCAGCTGGCATCAGCGTGCACTGGGATGGAAGCCACAATCTCTGCTTGTACTTACTTAACCGTCCACTCAGGGAGAAAGTGGGTAAGAAAGTCTTGCTTTGTTTCGCAGAGCACTCTGTGGGGAGCAGGAGTATTCAGTAGCCAGTGGCTGTCATTCAGCCAGATCTTCATGATTCAGCAAAATGAGGAATGGAGAGGAGAGCTGCCTCATATCTTGTGGGTTTTGGATTGTGAAGCTTCACGTTGCACAGGCTGGCAGTATTTTGAGTGGATCCACTCCGGCAGGAGACCCCAAAATCATGCGTGTTTTATTGGGAAGCTGATACCGTGAGAGAGAATGCTTTGCACCTTCTCTCAGTTGTCACTCTCGATGTCTTTCTGCTTAGATTCTGATGCAAAACCTGATGTTGTGTGGCCATGTGCAGCCCCAATTGCATGCTCGGCTGTTAGCTCCTGCTTCAGGTACCTGGCGCTGGCGTGTGAAGATGCAACGATAACTATTTGGGATAAACACCTAGGTGAGCCTGCCCTTTGGGACTGTGTATTGGGATCACAGTGGGTAAACTTCTCCATTCTCTAAGAGTTTGAAGCAGTCACTGCTTTGCCACTGCACCCTCAAGTCCTCTTGAAGGCTGTGTAGCATGACACTAGGGTCATCCTGCCGTGATGCAGGGATTCTCCTGGCAAAAGAATCTTCTGCCATCAGGATTGTTCTGGCAGCTGCTGACCCTGTGTAGGCCACAGTCCAAGCTGAGCTTTCCTTGGGTAAGTTCCCAGTTCCTTACTACTGTCTCTCTTTTTTTTCCCCTTTTTTTTCCCCCCCTGCTTCCCCAGGATCCCCACTGTCCGTGGCTGCCATTCTAGAGGAACGTCTCATCCGTAGTGTCCACTTCCTGCGCAGTTCTGCAGCTGTCAGTGATGAGACACCTTGTCCTGGTACAGATCCTGCCTGCCCCGTCGTGCAGCTTCTAGTGCGATGTACAGACAGCTCTTTGTATTTGGTGAAAGCACCCAGGGCTGGGAAGTCCAGTGTCACACTTCTGGCAGACAGGTGAGGTAGACTCTGGCAGACCTCACTCCAACCAAAGAAACCGTGTGGTATAGGAGTCAAGTCCAGCAGGGAGCCCCAGATTACTGTGGAGTAAAGAACTTTCAACTACTTTTACCCAGATAGCTCTGCCATGCTGCTATCAGCAGCAGTATAGTTTTCTAGGAGTCCATTCCAGTGCTAAAATCTAATGGTTACGCCAGAACTAGGGGTGTTTCTGGGCTCTTCTGTGCACCAGAACACAAGTGCTCGTAGCACTGCTCCAGGGCTGATGTTCAACTGGCTGAGTCTCTGCCAGGTACCAAAGGGAATTTTTTCCTTCTCTCTTCTGCCCTTGCCAGAGTAACTTCTCCCTAGAAGTCAGAATAGGCATTTCTTGCTGTCTTTCTATCAATATTTTGTTCACATAGCCCCTTGATTTGAAAAGAAGGGTCAACTTTGGCAAAGGTGCTGCTCCAAAGCCGTGGTATCACGTCTCCATGGCAGGCAGGGGATTTGTATCTCCAGCATAGCTCCTAGGCAGACTTGCACAGGGATGGGCCTCAGAGGTTCCTGCCCAGCAGAAGCCAGGCTTTGTCTCCGTAGGGAAAGGACTTGGCCAGAAATTTATGACAGCCTGTCTGCCACGAACTGCCGTTATCACAACCTTTCAGTACGCACCAGGTACATGAAAGAGTGGCCTAAGCCTGAGTCTGTTTTACAGGCCTGAAGATCCAGATGTTTCTGTCAGTGCAGTGGCGCCTGTCCTGGCATTCCCTGGCGCTGTAAGTATTACTGCCAGCTCTCTTAAGAACTGGTTGAGAGCACAGGTCTGTCTGGCCCAAGACCTGTTTCCAGTAATGGTTCCAGTTGAGTGCCTAGAAGATAAACAACAGGGCAATCAGATATAGTACTGCCTTCACACCCTTTCCCAACCTCCAGTTATTTTTAGCATGGGGACTTCCTTCACCAGTTACAGGTCTCTATGTAGCTGGTTACCCTCAAAGTATTTCTATTCTATGATCTTTCTCAGTATCCCTTTGCACTTATGTCTTCTCATTGACCATTGAGGTGGGAAGCACTGGAGGCCATCTGCACATAGACAGGTCCAACCGCAAACATGAGAGGGTCCAGGCACAAAGCCTCAGGTGTCAGGGTCAGATATGAGAGGGCATCGTGGGGAGGAGAAGTTACAAGCACAAGTCCAGCCAGATCTTTCCAGTGGCCTCAGAAAGTATTCAGACATGGGGAGAAAAGGACAAAAGCCACTCGCCAGAGCCAGCAGTGCAGAAGGCTGGATCTATTTGATTTCTAACCTGCCCTGCTGACCTTTTCCAAGCCCAGCCTGCAGCATTTCCAATCCAGGTTCCCTTCATGGCCTGTTCCTGATCTTCTGTGGCCCTATGGGCAGGCAAAGAAAACAGCATCATAGTCGGGGATGTCAAGTCCTGAATGTCATTCCATGTCCTTACCAGGAAATGCTTTTCACTTCTTTTTACATCTAAGTGTCAGCTTGCTTTTTCAGGCCCTGGTCTTCTTCTGGGACGGCACAGTGTCCCTGATGAACACTGCCACATCGCAGATTGTTTACTGCTTCAGCATTCTGCCTTCTCATGTTGTCGCACCCCCCTGGCAGCCAGTTTTCCTAGTGGATAGTGTGAATTGGTGCTTGCTGCTTCGAGGTGGGTAGCACCCTGGAGTAGTCTTAGATGCGTGGTCACTGGGTGCCATCAGCTGTGCAATGATCCTTGATAGTTCTTATTAGATGGCTCCTGATGCAATATCCTGCTGTTCTTGTTTCTTCCTAGGAGATAAGCAGCAGCAGGCAGATGAATTGGCACTGAGCAGTGCTAGTCACAGCACCATCTTCCTTTTTTATTTCAACTCCTACCCACTGAACGAGGCTTTCCCAAAGGAACCAGATCTACCTCTCAAATCCTTGCAGACCCTGTCACTGATTGAGAGATGTAATGTTTTCTTGCGTGATAGGTAAGATGGTTCTTCTGCCTGATAGGTAAGTGCAGGTGCATTATTGTAAGCTGTGGTGTTGCTCAGGTCCATGCAAGGTCTCACCCGGGAGCTTCTGAGTTCTTCTGCGTGCTGCGACAGATTTATGTCTGGGTAAGGTTGATGTTCAGGTAGCAGGATGCCTGACAGCCACCCAGAACCCTTCTTCATCTCACTTCTGTCCTTTGTAGAACAACTTAACAGTTGTAAGTCAGGACACCAGGAGCAGGCTTGTCATTCCAGGTAGAGAGGGCTTGCTAGTTCTCACGTGCTTTTGTGCAACACAGATTGTGCAAACTTGTCAGGGAATATGATCCTCACTTAAGCGTTCCTTTTGACCCCATAGCCGGGAAGATCTGCGATCAATTTGTTCCTCTCTCCTCCCTCCCCATTCCTAGATTCGTTTGATGTTTAAGTAGATTTGTGTTGGAGGTTTCTCGGTTTGAGGAGGTCCCCAGCACCGTCGGGTTGCAGTCAGAGCTTAGCTGATGCATTGAGTTCATGCCGTCACTAGATGGCAATGTGAGATCTCTTATTGGGTCAGCTTTTCCTTGAATTATTACTTCGGGAACCTGTAGCTAGCTCCGCGTCGATGATATTCTGCTTGTTATTTTCACTATGCCTTAATTACCCAGTTGGAAATGGCCTTACAGCACATATCTTCCCTAACTCCTTGTTTCCAGGGTAAATTCTGTGGTGTTGTCTGGCTAGTTAAGTGCAGGAAAGTTTCCTCCTATGCCGGCAGCCACCTGTTCTGTCCCTCCTTCTCACAAAGCTGGAGGGGAGACTCTTGTCTGCCTTAAAACTGGAGAGACTTCACCTCCTGGGATATCTTGCTTGCTGGATACTGAGACCTGAAGCCAGAGCTAAGCAAATACAATGGCGGTGAGAGCTGTGTCTAGGAGGCAAAGAAAAATATGGAGGTCATTGATGTCAAGTCCAGTAAACTTGAGTGTTGAGTGGCATGAGGGAATCACTGAGGGTTTTTGGACACAGAAAGTCTGAACTGCTTAATTTATAGTGAGCACCAGGGACCCTTGAGGGAACCAGGATAATGTCATCTGAACACTGGAGGAATGTCAGGGGCTGTTTTAACCACCTTTTCTTGCCTTTTCAGGCAACAGAGCTCACTGGGGCTCAGGGAGCTGTCGCCTGAGTACTGGAGTCAGCTCCAGGCACAAGCAGCTGCCATGGACAAGGAGAGACAGAAAGAGAAGGGACAGAAGAAGCCATAGTCAGCCTTGCATCCTGAGAGCCAGGCTCTGCACCATCACAGGCCTGCAGACCTACGATCCAGCACTGATATTTTGACAGCAATTCCATTCAAATTTATCCTGCTGCTTTGCAGCCTGGGGCAATTTATCATCTGAAATAGCTGCTTGCCAGCCACAGGGACCTGCGCCCTGCCTGTCACCTGACCCATCCCTCTGCCTGTTCCAGCAGGGTGCAGCCCCTCCTCATCAGAGGCAAACACTGCTGATGGAAGAGTCAAGAGGTAGGAAAGGCTGCTCCTCGAGGTGACAGGCCCCACACTTGCGTGGTTCAGCTAAGTATTTGTGCTGTATCTCTGAGTCCTGCCAGAGATCTTATTGCTGTGATGCTCCAGGTATGTTACAATGCCTTGCCTTAATAAAACCTTTTCTCAAGTAAAAGTCTCTTGGCTCTTCCTAGGACTGGCATTTTATCAGACTCAGATGTTCCGCTCTTCCGTTGCTGCAACCTACCAATGTGTTGCATCTTCTGCTCTGGCCCAGATGGGCAGGCAGCAGCATCCTTGTGCTTAGCAAGAGATCTGGTCTTTTCAGGTTAAGGTCAGGTAGAACTGGTGTGAGAGCCAAGAACTGATGTCACTGAGGAGCAGGACAGAAGCTGGGGGGTTTGGAGAAGTCAGGGCTGTGCTGAGTCAAAGACAGGCCAGGAACATGGCCAGCACGTTGGTCAAAGGCCGTAAAAAGCTGAAACATCCCTCCTACAGGCAACACAGGACAAAGAGCTAGCGGAGACAATGCAAGTCCAAGCATCCATGTATTTGTTTCTTATTCCAGAAGTGTATTAAGTTAGTAGCTTGCCCTGTATACTTGACAGATGCGGCAAAAAGGTATGCAGGCTCCCTGGTTAGTCCTTCACTTGTCAGTATTTTCAGGCCTGTAGTCCCGTGGGAGGCTGGCAGCATCTAGACATTAGCTGCAGAGTTTGATTGCACAGTCAGGGGCTGACAGCCTACCTGCATTTTGCACTGGGCATCTTTGTTGCTCTTCAGGCAGTCAGGGGTCCTCTGGAACCTGAAGGGCTTTAGTGGAGGTGACCCAATATATCCATTCTCAAGCACAGCAAGCATACACTTTCTCATGAGAAAGCTTCAGTCTTTTAACAGCTGGTTATGCTTCCAGGATGACTGCCTAATCCACAGAGCATCTAACAAATCTGCCAGCAACCGCTTCAATCTATGTGCATGGGTGGGCTCTTATTTTTCTCAGGTCTTTCTCTAGTGAGTCCCCTGAAGATTCAGCAAAGCATTGCTGCAGAGAGCTGGGGATTCAGTGTAGACTGAGCTATGAAGGTGCTCCTGCACCAAGGTCCCGATTCAGATTTTCACAGCAAGTTGTCTTGTTTTGGGCTGAGTTTTGATACGAGGTCTCAGTTCATCCTCTGGAATAAAGTCAGCCAGTCCGTGGTGGAGGTAAGGAAGGGGAGAAGTGTTCCACTTGTTTCACAGTCTCAGACGCCTGCTTTTGCTCTGGAGAAGGCCAAGCTATTTCAATGAAACCTTCTTATTTGCTACCTTTGTGAAGGGCTTTGAGGGCCACAGGAAAGCCTTTTGGGCTGTCATTTTCCATCTGGCAGAGATTACAGCTTCACAGCTCATCGGATTGTTACGGATATTGATACTGGGTTGCGTGAGCACTTGCCATCTGCTTCAGTGCAAAGTCAAGCGGGTTAGCTCAAACCACCTTCAGGGTCTGTTTAAACTGAGCCACCTGGTTCAGTTGCTGAAGGGAACAAGGAACAATCCTTGATCCTTTCTTCTGTTCTTGCTGTGGTGGCGGTAACAACTTAATTATTTTGTTTCTGTGGTACTTAAAGAAACAACCTTCTGGGCACAGGCGATTACTCGGGGCAGGAATTGTCATTCCTACGTTGCTTACCGTGTTTTAGAGAGCCAGCACAACTAACCTGTGGCTCCTTGAACAGCACCAGGGCTCATTCTTGCTATTTGGGCAAATACAAAAGGCTTGGGGATTTGTGCCATTAATCCTACCCCATCTGCTTCCCACCCAGGAGAGGAGCAGGGCTTGCCTAGCATCAGAAGAAGAGGCAGGACGGGATCTGCTAAACAGTTTGATGTACTGTGCATCCACCAGTTTGTCTGTATTCGTCTCAAGATGTGCTTATTTATTTGCAGTCTGAATTTGCTCTAAAACTCTAATCATGTGCTTGGCCAAGATAACCAGGAGCTGGCAGGCTCCGTAGAGAAAAGAAAACAACAAGCAGCTGCAGGAGGCTGATGAAGAGCCTTTGTTTTAACTCATGACTTCAGCAGGGGACCGTTTGTTTCCTGCTTCTTGAAAGGGCTACAGAAAAATTGGTATGATCAGTGTGTTGGCATGTGTGTTGGTGATGGTGCTGTGTGCTGAGCTCCGCAGCACATTCTGGAGAGGACCAGGGGCACCTGATTGCCTATTCCAGAGACGATGCCCTTGCCAGCTACTCTTCTATGGCCGGTCACTCTGTGAGCCCTAGGCAGTTGTAGGTCTGAGCCAGTTCGAGCTATTCTGCTGCTGGAAACTATAGAAAGGCCTCGAGAGGTATCAGAAATATCACTATCAAAGGGTGAAACTGTAAGAGCTCTGGCTGGGGTAACTTGTAGCTTGGTGCCGGGTTCAGTGAACTCAGAAGTGCTACCTGGGTATAATAGGAGCAATTTGGCTCTGTATTTTAAAGAAGTAAAATAAAATCTAAAAAATCAGTTGGTGGCTTGAGGTTTGTGAGAGGGAGGGAGAGGAGCTCAGATCCACAGAGAGGCGCTCAAGCAGCGTCGTTCCAGCAGAGCCATGTTCCTGCCCAGCCATGCCGAGATGGTTTCTGTGGGAGAGGAGGCTGTGCTTTAATCTCACTAAATTATCTGCTATTCTCTACAAGAAGCCAAATGTCATCTTACTTCTTTGCATACTTGCTTGTGCTGTGGAAGCAGAGGAAATCAGAGGCTGATCTGATAAGATTCCTCTGCTCTTGAAGGCCAGCAAAGGTTTTTGGGCTATTTGGGTAAACCACATCTGTGCTGTTGGAAGGAGCGTGGTCCTCAGAAGAGCTGGTGTGGCGTGCTCTGGGAGCTGCACTCCTTGGACTCATGTTGCCAGCTTTAATGCAACAACCCACATGCCCTGGAGTGTCTCACCACAGGCAGCCTGAAGCCATCGTAAGGAGGATTTTGCGGTGACTTCTGTGTCCTGTCTGGGGCAAGTAATACCCTTGCAAGACACTGTGGGACATGCAGTGGTGCCTAGGGCAGGGCAGTCCCAGACAGTGCTTGCTCCGTTTGCTCTGGAATTAGGTGCAGCACAAGGTCAAGTTTCTGCCCTGCTCGACGAATTTGTGTCTAGATATAGGGGAACCAGGTACCACATCCCATTCTTAATTGCTCAAAGAGCTTTTGTTGTCCAGACTAGCATCGCCTCATTACCTCTGATGCCAGTTCCCTGTACCAGGGTACAGTTTCTCATCTCCCTTTGAGTCCAGGCTATAGCTGTGGAGTTGCGCTGTTCAGCCAAGCTATGCAAATTAACTCTTTTAATCTTCCCTAATGCATTGTGCCAGACTTCTCAGTCTGGTTTCATCTGGGGTTTCTGCAAACCCCTTCCAGTTTGTTCCTGTTTCAGTTTGTCATTGTCCAGTGTTTCTGGTACTTCTCTGTCTAGGACCTGGTGCAATATTGACGTGTGACCTTTCACAGGGTGAGGGAGCTGGGTTCTGCTGGCTTTCATACCTGCAAAAGCAGAACCATCGGCTGAGGTGAGAAATGAAATGTGTTTTTGAGGCCAAAATACAGGAGGAAGTTGCCTGAGCCTGGCTGAGGGTGTTCAACAGACGAGAGATTTGTGTGATGACCAGGGTGATGCTGTGTTTTGGCTATTGCCCTGGATGGATTTACTGGCACTTCACACAGCTGAAGACAGGCAGGGCTCGTGCTACGAAGGACTTGTGCCCTACGTAAGAAAGGGGCTGGGGTGCAGCGCAGCACACTGGTTGTGCACCAGGGGAGGGTTTGTCACAGCAAGAGCCAGGTCTTCACGTGGCACACCTCTGTGCGGTGCCACGTATTGGCTCGGCCCCAAGACAATGTTGGCTCGGCCCCAGGACAGTCCAGGCTTTAAGAGGAGGGGAAGGTGAATGACTCATGTCACGGCAGGGCTGCCGATTAGGCAGGAGGGAAATGTACAGTATCTGAATGGCAAATTTGCCTGGGCTGCCAAGTGTGAAACACTTTGACCGCCTCGAGCGCATCAGGCTGAGCAGTTCATTTTGTTAGAAACTTGGTGTCAGCCAGCTGGAGCGTTGGGAGAGAGGGAACAAGTTTGTGTTGTGAGGGGCTGTGCACAGGAGATCCGTAGGGGGAAGAAAACAAGTCCCACACTGAGCAATGAGGAAGAAACACTAATTAGGCAAGGAAGAGGAACCTGCCAGGTTGCAGTCCTGACCTAACAACCAATTACAGAATAATATAGCCCAGTAATGCAGAGTAAACACTAAGTAGTTAGAGGATGTTTTTGAATTAATTCCTTTTTGAAACATAATGATCATTTAAAAACATCCGGTATGCTAATTTTAAACTGCCCATCATAGATGCCAGCACAGACTGTGGTAAATCGTCCCAGTTGTTAAGCTACCTATGTTTTTTGAATTTATACCCTGTTTCTAATCCGAACAGGTCACATTCCATTTTCCAGTCCCTGGACCTTGCTGGATCTCTGGGAAATGGAAAAGCACACCAGAAAGGTTTGTGTGAAAGGACTTACAAGCCATGTATGTTTGCAAAACAGATGTGGGGAGACTGAACGCTTCTTGGTGTCCATGGCGGAGCAAAGTAGCAGGTTCGGGTTAGGTATGGGGAGGAATTTGTACTGGCTGTGGATGCCTCATTAAAGTATTTTTTCTGGGGAGTGCCACAGTGTCCATCAATGGAAGTCTTCTCAAACATCTGCCAGTAATGGCATTGTATAGAACTTGCCCTGGCCAGGGAGATTCACTAGTGTAGAGGGATCCCCTGGGTTCTTTCTAGCCCAGTTTTCCTGTGATTCTCAATTTCTAGAAATGAAATGGTCCAGGTTCCTGAAGCTGTCCCCATATATTCTGTGCTTGGGTCCTCACTCTCCATGAAGGCTAACATACTCTTAGTGTGGCCGAGGAAAAAGAAAAGCATTTCACCCAATTCCTGGGGCAGCGCAGAGGGACAACAGGAGAGGGGAGATAGACTACAAAAAAGATTTGCAGTTGCCCAAATTGGAACTTAATACTCAATTCCATTACTAGTAGATTTTGCCCTGCATGTATCTCTCCCAATGACAGACTCCTGGCAGAGACTGTGGTGATGATGATGGGTGAGATGGGACTAACCAGCGCTGCCAGGCTGTCCTTCCCTTCTGTTTTGGTATCACGTACCCTTCACAGTGCTACTTTGCAGTGAGTAGGCAGTGGATAGTGCGGTTTTGTCGTCTCTCTTTTTTTTCTTTTTCCTCCTGGTGCTGTCTGTGTGGAAGTTCATATTTTAGCAATTCATTTTCTTAAAAATATTTCTGCTGAAAGCATTAGGAGAAGGTCCCTCGGCACCAGTAAATGTTTGCAAAGGCTGAACTGTGTTGATCAGTGTTGCAGACAAGCACCCTTCCTGCAGATTAAATTGGAGGCAGTGCTGCTGAGTGGAGTAACAAGGTGTAAAGCAGGTGTGAGTGATAAAAAGGAGGAAGCCCTGAGTTATTTGGCTTTGCTATGATCACTTTAATCAGTGGTTTTCAGGAACAAGCTGTATTTTTCTTCAGTGCACATTACCAGTGTTGTAAATCATCATTCCTCAGGAATTGGAGAGTCTGAGGTTATTTACTTGTTGGAATCAGAGTGAACAGATAGAGACTTACACATTTCCTTTACAAAATGAATCCAAATCAAAAGCCTTCCTCTGGATATTCTCTATCTCAAGGGAAAACCTGAAATGTAGATCTGGATTTTACACTTATACTGCGCTTTGACCACACTGATCCTAATTCTCCAGATTGGGGAAGAAAATATGGGGCCTAATTGTCATTTAGGCTTCCTCTTCTGCTTGTGCACTTCCATTTAAGTCAATCTTAACAGTTTCTCTTACTGAGCGCATTAGGGCACTCTCATTATAACATAATTATTTTGTCAAAAGACACGCATCTTGTTGGCTCCTTCCAGAGCTTCCAGAGGAAAAATGCTAATGTAGTCTGCAGTTTGATTGTCATTGTGGTGACAGTCATTTTCCCATTCAATTTTGACTTTGCTTTCATTCTTCGGGAACTAGAGCTCCTCTCCTTCTTTCAAAGATGCCATCCTGCAGCTAGGAAATATTTCGCAAGACGCTGGGACTACAGAACAGACACATAAAAGACACATAATGAAATCTAATGAATTGTTGGTGAAAAGATCAACAAATTAATGCTTTCAGCTGTGGCAGTGCACAAGAAAAAAAAGACGTATTGCCTCCTCCACCAAAGGTAGATCAAGCACTGTTATGAATTCCTAAGGCCTCTTTAGAGAATTCAAATGCATCTTCCAGCTCTGAGCTGTGGACTCATGTAGCATTCCAGTAATAATATTTTCCCAAGGATGAACTGTTCCTGAACAGAATGGCCACTGAAGTGCATTTCATATGTGAGGGATTTCAAGTTAGCAGGAACTTACAGTTCTATCAGTAAGGTATGTATCATCTGTCAGAGAGCTAAGCATTTCCCCAAGAGCTTTGAAAAAAATCTCGTGAAGACATTTTCAGATTTTGAGTACAAACCTGGTATTTTTTCATTTGTCTTTATTATCTAACTAGAGGCATGGGGTGAAGAAGGAGTAAGAACTCTAAGGAAGTCGGTTTTATTTTTTTTTTAAATTTTT
>WEIS01101009.1:0-10982 GCA_013389965.1 Todus mexicanus
GCCAGTCTTTGTGTCCCTGTGAGAGCTGCATGCTGAGTTCCCACCCTTTGTGGAGATGTGTGACTAGCAACCATCAGCGATGTTCCTCACCCTAGGCACCCAGTGGCTTGACTCGCGCTGCCAAGCACTGCTGACTTGGCACAGAGGTCTCCAGAGGACATGTAGTGAAATTAGATGTCTCCTATGGGATCTGCATTTGCCTGGCCTCTCTGCTCATGGCTGTTCTGTTTCCGTGCTGTCCTTTTGTGAGAAAGTTGCATTTTATTGTTTTTCTACTTGGCTGCCTCACAGTGCGCTGGGTGTCTTCTAGCCAAACCAAGCTTACTTGTCATTATTGTTTCTATAGTTCAGTATTGAAATAAAATTGGGATTAGCTGAAATCCCTGCTGAAGGTACTTAGCAGGGGTAGCAGACTTGGTCTGCCACAGGCAAACCATTTGAAGTTAGATCTGCTGGATTCAGGAGCCCATGGGGCACTGGGGAAGAAACAGGAACATGACAGAAGTCATGTTTTCCGCTAACCCACAAGTCCTCGTGAAGGAGACACCAGGTGCATGGGCAAGGGAGAGCTGCTTTGGTGGTCTGCTTGGACTCCAAAAGGAGTTTCACATGGTCTCTCATCAAAGGAAACAAAGGTGCTGTGGAAAAAAGAGGAAGATCTTTGTGCTCGGATAATGGTTTGTGTATGTAAGCTATGTAAACTTCTAAGGAAAGTCTATAGTGAGTATTTAAGAGCCCGCCTTGGTTCTGTAAGTGCCTACCTGCAAACATCTGGTCACTGGGAGAGCATCCTAGAGTAAGTGCTGGTTTGTGCTTGTACCTGCTGTTACAGTCGTCCTCAGAGCAGCCTGTTGGGCCCTGGACTGCTCTTCAGGCTGTTCACAGTGTCCCTAGCTTCGTTTGCTTCCTAGTGCCTCAGTTTCTGGTAGTGCTGAGGGTGTATCCAGTTGGATTCACTTTACTGGGCCTGTACTTTTTCTAAGGAGATGTGGGAGCTGACTGCCAGTCTCTTTAGTGTAGACAGCATTGTTCCAAGGCCCTTCGTAGCCTTCTCTGCTGGTGATGACCTTCCAGCCCAGCCTGTAAATTCAAGATGTGATCCTCCCATTGGATTTATTTATTGTCATAGACAGCCTTGCTAGACACTGTGAAGGTCTCTACGGAGCAAAGGCATTGAGGCAGACCTTAAGCAGTGGCCAGTGTCCTGGATTGGGCCAGTGGAGTTGGGAGCAGATAGCCATCCTTTTTATCAGCCAGGGAGGCTGTGCGGTTGTAGGCCACTCCTGCACTGGGGTGAAACTGCAACTAGAACTGAGGCTGTTAGGTAAGACCTTAACAGTCGGAGCCTTTGATTGAAGATCGGGGTGAAGGAGCATCTCAATAGGTGACTGGGCAAATGGATGGAGGTGAGGAGGCTAATTCATTGAGAACAGAAGGATGCTGGGCAGAATGGCTGGAATTTACCTCTATCTGCTGAGACTCGGACTCAATCATGTAATTAGAGAGCAACTAAACTGGTGAAGGGCCTGGAGAACAAGTCTTGTGAGGAGCAGCTGAGGGAACTGGGGCTATTTAGTCTGAAGAAAAGGAGGTAGGCGCTGGTCTCTTCTCACAAGTAACTAGTGATAGAACAAGCGGGAAAGGCCTCAAACTGATCCAGGGGAGTTTTAGACTGGACATTAGGAAAAAAAATTTCACTGAAAGGATTGTCGGGCACTGGAACAGGCTTCTCAGAGAGGTGGTTGAATCGCCATCCCTAGGTGTATTTAAAAGCCGTGTAGATGTGGTGCTTGGGGATATGGCTTAGTGGTGGACTTGACACAGTATGGTTAGTGATTGAACTCGATGATCTTAAAGATCTCTTCCAACCTAAATAATGCTGTGATTCTACACCTATAGCAGAGCCTTCGGACTGCAGAATGGGGAAAGCTGAGAACTGCAGAAGAGCTCGGTGCTTGGTGTGACACCTCCTCTAAGGATGAAAGCTTCTGAATTGTAATTGAGAAAGCACAGAAACAGGCACAGCTTTCACGGGGGAGACAGCCCCATTTAAATGGGGTGTTGAAAGACAGACCAAGTGTATGCAATCTAGACACATCCAGTGTCTAAGAAAAAGGAGAGGATGAAGATACCTTTTTGAGGTGTCACTGGCACCAAGGGTATGTCATATTCTGGTGGGATTGCTGGAGGGGTGTGGGAGAGATGCTGATCAGGAGGTGAGTTATTAGAAAAGTTGCATATTTCTGCAGTTTGCCTCCGAAGTTATAAAAATAGTCTGCATTGATTGAAATTGCTGGCTGAGAAAAGGCAAGTGTAGAGTAATGATTGCACAGGGTGGTGACAATGCCTGAGATCCTGCAGCAGAGATTGGAGGGGTGGTGAGAGCAGAAATATGGTAATAATGGGAGACATCATTTATCCCTGTATAACTTGGAGAAAATGCCCCACCAGGGCACAATTCTGACACTATAAACCTGGAGCTTTAGTAAATGAACGTGTCACGAAGCAGCTGGTCACAGAGCCCCGGACAGCGTATAGACACTGATGCTGGAGAGCTGCCTTGTGATGGGGACCATCATTTACCAAGATAAAATTTCCTTGTAGCAGCTGTAAAAGCAAAGAACCTGACAAACACTGTTGTGCCCGGCAGCGCCGTGTGCTGTATACAGATGAGGAAACATGTTAAAAGGAAAGTAAATGGAGCAGCCAGGATGTTCAGAGCTCTGCAGGTAACGTGCAGAAAGCTGCAGATACATCAGATGAGGACAACAGAAAGCAACTCTGGCAGCATCTTGACAGAAGAACTGCTCTATATCCTATGCCTCTGTGGCCATCCCTGGAAACCTTTAACTTGGTATCCCCATCTGCACACCGGGCAAATGAGGAGAAACTTCTGGGAGTTAGTAAGCCAATACCTACATACAGCTTAGAGGGAAGGTAGCTGAGGTCTCCTTCCAGGAAAGTCCCACATTACAGGTGGGCTGCAGTTGCTGCAAGAGTCCTGGGAAAGCTGACAGGTGAAATCCAGTTATAGAGCCTGCTTGTTTTCTAAAGACTGGTCTTTGAGCAGCTCGCAGGATGTGGAGCGGGTCCTTGACAAATAAATAAAATGTGTAAAAAGGGGAAACAAAGGTGGAAGCTCACACTGTGGTGGCAGAGGCAGTCCTGCTGCCCTAAGGGCCTTCCTGTGTTGACCATTATGACTTAGGAACAGGACCTTGGAGTTGCACTGTGCAGCTCTAACAAAACTTCAGATGAGAGACCTAAAACCCCACAAATATAAGTGCTGGGGAACAAAACTGGACATTGCTATGCTGCTACGCTACCTGAGGTGTGGTTCTGTGTGCAAGAGGTCCCTTCAGGGCCTCAGGTTAGGGGGAAGCAGAAATGGATGGTGGAAGCTGCTGCTGGATGCGTGCAGCAGCAGCAGTCAGAGGTAAGGAGCCCTCCTTGGAAAAGGGGAAGCAGAAGGGAAGGCAGCAGAGACCTGTGGAAGCTGTGGTGGTGCAGAGGGAGTAGAGAGGTTCAGCAGCACATTGGAGTTGTGGTGGACAACACCACTACAGCAGTGAAATGGGGCAAGGTGGCAGCTCCTCACTCTGCACTGCAGTGGTAGGGGATCACCTGAGAAATTGCAGCCAGCTAGGAGATGGGGATCCTGCCTCCACATCACTGGGGTTACAGGTCCCTGTTGGTCTGGGATGGTCCCATCCTGTCCCTGCACCCAGCATTGCTGCAGCAGACCCTGGTGTGGGGGGCTGGCAGTCTGCTGGCTGGGCTGCTCCTAGGCTGTGAGTTGTTCAGACACAGGTTTCTGACCCTGTGTCCCCCTGGGGACCTCTCCACAGTGCTCTGTGCTTGGGACAGGCCAGTGGGTGCGTGCTGGCACCATGGTGACTTTGTTCCTCTCTTATTCCTGCCTTTTTCTCTCTCCCATCTGTCTGTCCGTCTGTCTGTCTGTTCGTCTGTCTGTTTCTCTGCAGGCGTTTCTTTGAGGGAGTCTCTCATTCTGGTTCCCAGACTGAGATCGGCAGTCTGCACAGCCAGAAAGGGCAGGATCAAGAGTCGGGCAGCCCTGTGAGTTACACCACCACCACCTCTTGCCCCCTTCCCTCCCCAGCCAGCCCAGCATCCCCACAGTGCCTGCAGCTCCCTCTGAGACCACAGCTCCTTGTAGCAGCTGCCTGGAGCTGCTCCTTCCCTTCTTTCCTCTTCTTTTCCCAGCACAAACAGGTAGCGATGGGGTGCAACCTCTGGGGCTGGTCCCAGGGGACACCGGACTCCTCTGTGGGAGTGTGTGTTCTGTGAAGCCAGGCCTGGGTCACTGGCAGCTGCCCCACTTGGGCTGCTCCATCCTTCTCTGATGCCGCTCTCTCTCCCCCAGGGCGAAGCAGACAAGTGGAAGCCAGGAGCACCACGACCACAGGAAGAGCCAGGAGCGGAGGTCCCTGCAGTGGTGAGTCTAGGCTCCAGGGGCTGGAGCTCCCTCGGGCCCCACCTGGCTTTCTGGGGTACCCAGCCCACCAGCTGGGGAGCAGGGCTGGGTGGACAAGGAGGTTGGGCTGAAGAGCGCGGAGTGGAAGGAGGGTTACGGTCTGCAGAAGGCGCAGCCCAGCCCCCTCGAGGCCCTGCAGCCTCAGCTCTCCAGTAGGACTCCCAGGTGCATCCTGAATGGGGGCACCCGTGGGTGGAGGGAGCAGGGCAGAAAGTGCGGGGGGTGTGCAGTGACTGTATGTGGCCCTCAGGAGCTGGCCGCAGAGCAGCCGTGTTCACGGCTGGCCCCCGCAGAGGCTGCCTCGAGGGAGAGCAGTGTGGACAAGCTGGCCCAGCTGGGCCCCGGGACCAAAGCCGAGCTCCCCAGCGCTGTATCCCCCAGGTAAGGCAGGTCTGTGCCCCACGCCAGGACTGAGAGGGCTCACACTGGCTCCCTCAAGTGAGTGAGGGTTGGCGGAGATGGGATTTCCTCAAGTGTTGTTTCTCCTGCTTCTCGCTCACAGCAAGGCAGAGAGCAAGCAGTTGTGGCGTCCCCGCAGCACCTCTGTGAAGGATCGGCAGAGCTCAAAGGGACAGGGTGGCCGTGCCAGCAGCCTGGACAGTGAGAGCTCTCCAGACTCGTGGCACAGCACCCAGGTGAGGCCCTGGAAGCCACCTCACCTGGAGGCTTCTCACTCGCCTTCAGCCACGGACAAAGGGGCCAAGACAGCCAACTGGGGTTAACCTTCATGGTGATGCTGTCATAGGTGCCCCGAAAGTCTGTTTACGATCAGCTGAACCAGATCCTGGTCTCAGATGAGCAGCTCCCCGAGAGCATTGTGCTGGTGAATGTCGCCGAGTGGCAGGGGCAGGTGAGTAGGTGTGATGGGAACTTGATGCATGTGGGGGGCTATAAGCAGGGTCCCAGGGGATTCTCCCAACCGTGGCAGGGTGTCCTAGGGAAACTGGCACTGGCTGTGTCCTCTTCTCCCGCACCATGACGCTTCCTTCAGGGACACAGCGTGCTGAGTTGTACAGTGCTGAGCTACACAAGAGTCTGGTGTATCTCCTCTATTATTGCCACACACCAGCATTGCTGGATCCTCAAAGCATGGTGCCCTGAGCAGCTCCAGAGACGGTGGTTAATGGACGGTCCGTTGTGCCCGCACTGCTTGGTTCTGGCTCCCAGTGACCGCACCGGTTACAGATTTGTTGGATGCTCTGGCAAAGGTGCCACACTCCCTCTGCTGGCACCAGGCTCTGGGAAGCAGCAGAGGTGCCATTTCCTTCGCGGAGATGGGAGAGCGTAGCCTGCTGCTCCCAGGGAGCACTAACTGCATTGTCAGAGCTGGAGTCTGTGGGCAGGGAGGCACGTGAGGCCTTCCTGCCTCGCGCTGATCACCATCATGTCCATGTGAGGATGGACGCAGCCCCTGACGAGCACCTGCCTCCCCCATGCATGGAGGAATTGACTGCTGGAGGTGAGCAGGGCCGCGTACATGTGTGCAAACATGCAAATGGCAGTCCTATGAAGCACTGGTGAGACCCCTTTGAGATCCTGAACCTACATCTCACATCCAGAAACAGTGCTGGAAAATCAAGGCAGGGTTTGTGGCAGAAGAAAGGGCTCCTCAGAAGTGCTGGAGTCTTGACCCAAACCGTGCATCTTTGGTGTGCTCCTGCTCTAGTTCTTGTCCCAGCGGGGGAAAAAAGGAGCAAAGCCCATTCCCAGACCCTGTCATGGCATCTTCTAACTTCCCCTTGTCTAGCACAACCATCTGGTTTACCACTGTTGTCAGCTGCAGGCAGACACCTGAAGAGACACAAAAGGATGTTCAAGTGCCACAGTTTGAGAACAAGAGAAGGGAATGAGCAGGAGGAATTGAACCTAGAGCTGGGCCCTGCTGTGAGGCGGCAGGGTTTAAATCAAAGGGACTCTGGGCCAAGCCATTTATCTCAAGAAGCACACCCTGGTTCTCGGGACAGTTTTGCCTTTGCCATCTCAGGGTGGTGACTGCTGCGCTTGAAGTTGAGAACAGGGGGCTAGGCCATACAGCCGCTAGCAGCAGAGCTGGGAGGAGCTGTGATGCTCAGGCACAGGGTCAGGGGTGGCCTGATAGTTTCAGCTTCTCCTCATGGCATGGGTGGGTGCAGGGGGGCCAGTTCTATCCCCGAGGCACAGGGACCAGGGCAGGCATGAGCTGGTGCTGGCCAGCGCAGCCATGCTCCCCCAGGGTGCCTTAACCTGAGCTTTCTGCATTGGCAGTACGTGAGTGAGCAGCTCCAGGCGCACAAGCAGCTGGTCGTGTCCACGTGCTCCGTGGCGGACATCCAGGCAGCCTTCAACACCACTGTCTCCCGCATCCAGCGATAGTGAGTACAGCTTGGGCTCCGCCCGATGTCTCCCTGTAGCTGCAGAACAGAAGGGCTGGGAAGGGCCCTGGCTCCCCTGGGGCTTGTTAGGACTCTTTGGGATTGTGGACACAACTATAGGAGCAGATGTAGGCCCTGGGAAAAGTGGGGGGATCCCAGTGCCAGCTGTGCCCATGGCAGTGCTCAGCAAGCTGGGAATAGCCGGCAGTGGGTTTCTTTCTGATGCTCGGTCGATTGGCCTGGCAGGGCATGTCCTCTGAGTCCCCAACCCACCTGCTGAGCCACTGTGCATTCCTCACCCGTCTCCTTTGCTCTCCTTTCGGCAGCTGTAACTGTAATTCCCACATGCCTCCCCCAGTGAAGGTGGTGGTGGCGGGGGACCAGAGCTACCTGAGCATTGTCCTCCGTTTCTTTGTGGAGCAGCTGGCCAGCAAGACACCCGACTGGCTCAACTACCTTCGCTTCCTGCTCGTCCCGCTGGGTGAGAGCCACTGCGAGCCTGGCCCCAGGCTGCCCTCTCCCACCGCCCCGTGGTCTCCTGCCTGGAGCAAATGTCACTCTTTCCACCCCCAGGCTCTCACCCTCTGGCCAAGTACCTGGCCTCGGTGGATAACAAATACAGCACTCTCTTTCTGGACACAGCGTGGCGGGAGCTGTTTAGCAGGGCTGAGCCGCCCATCGCAGGTGAGCCGTGGGACGGGCCAGGGCCAGCCGTGGGGACTGACAGGGACCCCAGCCGCCACCAAGGCCCTCACTGCTCTCTGTGCCTGCAGACACTGTGGACATCGCGGGCCGCGTCGCCCAGTTCATTGCCGGAGCCAGCCTCTCTCACCAGCTCCCCATCTCTGAGGCCATGCTGACATACAAGCAGAAGAGGTGAGCGTGGCTCTGGGGTGCCTGTCCTGCCTCATATAGCCCCAGTCTGGGCTGTGCCCGGGACAGGGCTGGGGGAGAAGAGGGACAAGCAAGTGAGGCCCCGTGTTGAAATTCCGCCGTGAGAGGCCTGCGGTGCCACCCCCTGCAGCCCCCTGGTGTGCTCGGCCCTTCCAGCAGCTGCGGGCTCCGACAGCCCCGATGGTGGGGACTGGCTGCCAGGGCTGGGCTGGGCTGGGCTGGGCTGGGGGCTGCGAGCCGGCGCTGCTGCCTGGGGGTTGACGCTCGTGTTCCAGCTGCACTCTCACCTCTCCCTTCTCTTGGTTTCTGGCACCCAAGGAAGAGAAGTCTCTATTTTGATTTTTATATCAGGTATTGGCTTGTGCTTGCTGTGCCGCTGCCTGGCCCTCCCCTCCTTCCCCCATGTGCGTCCATCCCTCTTGCCGTGCAGAGGAGTCGTGACCCCAAAGCGGGGCAAGGCTGCCCTCCCGCATGCAAGCCCTCTCCCAGCACTGGAGGGGTTGACTTCTTGCCTCCTTGTGTAGTGTGCCCTGTGCTGCCATGTTGGGGACAGGGGGTCCCATGGGAAGGGAGGGCAGAGGAGATGGTCCCGGTGGCCACGAGCCAGCATTGGCCCCTGCCAGTGCAGGGGTCCCTGCGCCCCAAGGCCAGCCACGTGGCACTTCGTGCTCAGCACACCCAGACCCTGACCAGCCTCTCTTCCTTGTGCAGCCCTGACGAGGACTCCTGCCAGAAGTTTGTACCCTTTGTGGGGGTGAGTGTTTTGAGGGGTCGGCAGGCAACTGGGGCTGGGGCGAGAGGGGCAGCGCACGGCCCTGCTGATGCTGGGGATCATCTGACTTCTCTGTCCTTGCAGGTGGTGAAGGTGGGTCTGGTGGAACAGTCCTTCAGTGCCTCCGGTGAGTCCCTGGGAGCCCAGAGTCCCTGGCTCCCCGTTCCACTGTGGGGAGGCCCTTGTTGGTGTCCCTCAGCCCTCCCATGACCCATGCTCTTCCTCTCCAGTGGACTCAGATGATGCCACAGTCTGCACCCCCTCCCTGCTGAGCTCAGTGCCAGCCACTGGTGGAGCAGCCCCCTACGGCAAGGAGACTGTGAGCACACCGCCACCCTCTCCGTCTGTCAGCAGCGGCCTCTCGGGTGCAGGGTAAGGAAGCTCCACTCAGTGTGAGGCAGCGGGTGCTGGGCTGGGGGGGCTTGGGGTGCTCACTGGCACAGCCGCCACGTGCTGGAGTTATTGGGCCAGTGAGCTCCCAGGGCAGGCTGCAGCTGGGCTGTGGGGAGCAACGGGAGCAAGGACAGCACCTGGGTGCTGCATGGTGCTGCCCATCTTGCTCAGGTCTCTCAGCCCTGGTGTGGAGGTGATGGGCCTTCAGGTGGACTACTGGACAACACAAGGGCTGGACAGGAAGAAGGAGGGCGAGAAGCGGGAGACGGGTATCAAGAACACACTCAAGAGCAACTTCCGCTCACTCCAGGTCAGCCGCATCCCTGGCACAGGGGAGCTGGTGCCCCCTAGCACCATGGCCATGACCGTGGTCACCAAGGAGAAAAACAAGAAAGGTAATCAAACCCACCCGGGGGAGCTCTCTGGCTGTGGGGCCACAGTCCGTTGCAAAAAGGGCAGGAGGGTAGGGCTGAGACTGGCCCAGCAGGGGCCAGTCAGTGCAGCCAGCCCTGGGGTGAAGGCTCCCACCCAGGACCAGGTGGGGACATCCTAATGCTGGTCCTGTCTGTCCTCGGCCCCCAGTGATGTTCCTGAGCAAGAAACCAAAAGAGAAGGACCTGGAGCCCAAAAGCCAAGTCATCGAAGGGATCACACGCCTCATCTGCACAGCCAAGCACCAGAACACCATGTTGCGAGGTGAGGGGAGGTGCAAGCCCCGCGGGGCTGTAGTGGGGCAGACGAAGCAGCACAGGCTGCCTGTGCTGGGCCTGCGCCTCACTGCACCCTCTCCTCTCAGTCTCCATAGATGGGGTGGAGTGGAATGACGTGAAGTTTTTCCAGCTGGCGGCACAGTGGCCAACGCACGTCAAGTACCTCCCAGTGGGCATCTTTGGCTACTCGAAGAATGTGTGAGATGTGGGGGCAGCCCTAGCATGAAGCTGGGGAGGGTTGCAGGAGGAGACAGGGACACAGAGAGATGGACATGCTCTTATCCCCTCTCTTCTGCAGCCCAGCCCATGCCTGCTCTGCAGAGGGAGATACCACACCCACACCGCTCCCTGTGGGCCAAGACCCATAAAGGTGAGGCCAGTGAGACTGGGTCCAAGCACCCTCCAGCACCAGCCAGGGCACCATGCCATCTGCCTCCCCTGACCCCCAACAGCAGCCTGGGACAAGGGTTGGCACCAGCCAGCAAGGACCCAGAAAGGGCTCTGGGCCCCGCTCTCCCCAGACGCGCCTGCCAGGCAGCTCCCCAGCCAGCCAGGGCCCCAGCTGGGCTGGGCCCAGGCCGCTTCCCCAGCACTGGTTGAGGGGGGTCAAGTGCTGAAGAGGGCCCACCAACCCTGTACCACCATTTGCCAGCCCCACTGCCAGCCTTGCGCTGCTATGCCTGGCCCTGCCCTGCGGGGCTGAGCCTCAGCAGCTTTTCTAGTCCGCCTGTGGCCCTGCTGCTGGGGCTGGCATAGTGCTGCTGAGGCTGTCCTCCTCATCTCCCCATCCCTCCCCAACCAGCCGTGCCCCATGGTGCTGCCAGCTGGAGGTGTGGCATGGGAGCACCTGGGTTTTTTTTTACAAGATTCTATTTTTTTTAAATTTATTGTACGGTTACTTTTCGGGATTAATTTTAATAAATTAATGCTGGTACCATTACAGCGGGTGTGTGTGTGTGTGTGTGTGTGTATGTCGCCGCCTGAGGGCACGGCCAAGCACAGCTAAGGCAGAACAACTGGGGCCATGTGCAGCTACCACCACCCCTCTAGCAAGCCCAGCTGTCAGGGCTGCCTGGGCACAGTGACCACTGGTAGGACCTGGCCACGCTCCCAGCTGAGCTCTGAACAGGCTATGAACAGAGTGGAGATTGGCTTGTTTATTTACAGTAAAGCCCACCAGTAAGCAGGAAGAGACAGGACCCAGCCTGTGTCCTCCCAGCCCAACCCGCTCTTTCTCTACCTGAAGGTGGAAAAAGTCTGTCTCCTCTCAGCAGAGACCAGGCTCGCTGCTGTCTTGATCTCCACAGTCTGGAAGGCAACCTGAGGCTGGACATGGGAGGTAGGGGGTGTTGGGGGTGCAGCAGGGA
>WEIS01101012.1:0-14982 GCA_013389965.1 Todus mexicanus
GGACAATTAATGTGCCTTGTGATCCTGGTTCATGCGAAGTGAAAGGGCAATGTTTTGTAGCGAGAGCAGGATGAATGGGAGGCAGCGCTCGAGGGCTTTATTCCTGGCTCTGCTGTGAGCCTTTGAAGGAGTCACTTGATTTATCTAGGCCTGATTCTTCTCTAACAGCATTTTCAAGCTCCTGTTATCTTCACTTTTGGAAAAAAGACATGTAAGTGTGGTGTACAGAAATAACTAAACCCCCGTGTGATTTAATGCTGAGCTCTACTCCCCTCAAATGCATTCAGCACCACAACAAACTCTATCAGTTTTGTGAGTAGCTTCTCATGCCTGCTGAAATCAGTTCGTGTAGCACAAAATTTTTTGTACAAGGAATTTCACAAGTAGTGTAAAGAAGAAATTGTCTTTTCAAACCAAAAATATTTTTAAAATACTGCCAGAAAGTATGCCTCTCTCCCTGCGTATATCCCTCAAAATGTTTACCTAGAAAAAAAATGATTAATTCTCGATCCTTCTTTCCACTGACTCTTTTTAAACAGTTTTCTAAACAACATTTTCCATATGCTGAAGAGATGAAAAAAAGAAAATGCTTCCCAGGGAAAACAGTAAAATGTAAAAAACTGTTTTGAAAATTCTTTTAGCCAGTGTAAATTTTGTGGTTATAACAATATTTGTGCTCATTCACCATACTCATGCCTCTGTCTTGGAAGGTTACGGTTAAGCTGACTTGTAAAATCCCCCGTGACTACAAGCCTGGTAGCACCACACGTGAAGAAATCAATCATTCACTCACCCACGTATGTGTAATTACGCTCCGTGTTTTCAGGCTCCAGGTAGTTCAACGCACCGTTCCTGGCTTTGGCAAGCAAATACAACTCTTGAAGAAAGGTTGCTTTCTCCCCATACACCGTGTTTGCACGGATGATGCAGGTTGTCAGCTTACCGCCGCCGCTCAGCTGTAAAATCAAGGCAGGGATGTTAGCCAGTGATGGACTCAGAGGTGAAATCTTCCACAGTGATACTGGGTTTGTCAGATAAACCCAAAACCTGGGTATATTGGCTGGAAGAGTAAACACGTGCAGAGGTGCCCTGGATACATAGGGCATGCTTTGGGTCCCTAAAACGGCAAGAAGGTGCCCAGTTTGATTTTTTTGTGGGTTGTTGGGGGTTTTTATAGCACACCTGTACCCGTGAGAGATGTTGGGTGGAGGGCACTAGTGGCATTAACTCTTCTGCAGTTGCGATGTATAAACGAGTGTTTGCAACAACTGAACTCAGGCTCCAGACGAAGTCAGCTGAGCTGGCTGGCCTCAAAATGTAATTGGGACAGAGAAACGCTCCAGGTAGAGCATTTGGGTAGGACCCAAGTCTCATTTTTATATTCTTCATCTCTAAAAGAGTCCATCTGACCATACTGGGTGTCTAAGAAGACCAGCCAGCTAACTTGGATAGGTGCTTGACTCTGGGTACACTAACGTTTTTGATTCTTAAATCACTTGGGGATGTTTGAAAATGACCCCTCTATGCAGCATGAACTGTGTGAGCCTGATTTCTTAGGCCCTAATTTAATACAGCTCTTTCCAAAAATCACACTTCTTCTGGTAGACTTAAGGCTCAGACTCAAAGGTGCTCAGCACCCTTTGATCTTGAGAGAGTTTGGCAGCTTCCTGAAGATGTGGGAGCATCAGGTCTTGGCAAACTCGGAGCAATGTGGTTTATGCATCAAGTCACGACAGCTGGACACACATTTTGATACGAGTCGTGGGGTCTTTATAACCACCCATCTCCTTCCACCCATCCTGTGCTGCAACACTGGCATCATACCACGGACTTTTGTACCTTTTTTCCATTGGCTTCAAATACAAGTTTTTCTGCCATGGCCTTTGTCTTCCCATAAGGCAGCTCCACTTCCCCACTGTATTTGGTGTCCTCATTTCCTCTGAAATCAATTGTGAGAGACAGTGAGTGACCATGCAGCAGAGCACAGTGCTTGGATATACTTGTCAAAGCATGATTTTCTTCCCAGTCCCTGCTCTCCATGAATTTACCCCTGGCTGTGAGTTATAGGAATCTGATATCTTTGCTGCAGTTGAAGAGAAATAAAGCCTGAAGAAATATCAGGTGGTTCTAGGTGTTCATAGGTAGGTTTCTTTGCATGAGGATAGTGGTTTGGTTTCTGACAGCTGGATTTGGTCTTGTCTAATAGGGTGACAGAAGCAAATAATATTCTGGTAGGCAATTAGAAGGCAGTGGAGTTACCTTCTTAAGCAACTCACAAGTAGCTGAACAAGGTAGAAAGAGCACAGGAAGATGGAGGGCAGGAAAATGAGAGCAATCCTACCTCATTTTTTCATTAGAGGCAGAGAGCAGCCTCTCGTGAGCCATAAACTAAAAGGAGAAGCTGCTGCTTAATTTTCTCACGGAGTTGATTATAGTTGGGAGATATTTGCCAGTGATGTGATAGAGCTGCCAGTGATCTCCTGGAAGACACACAGTCAGCAAGTTTGTACTGGGGTTATTCCTTCATGTCCCGCAGTAAGTTACACTTTAGGGGAAGAGCAAAGAAGTGGAGCCATGATTAAGGACAAGGAGGGTTCAAAGCCGTGCTGGGGACACTTGGTTGCCTCTATGGAGGACAACCTGCTCCTCAGACTCCTAACTTCCAGCTGTAAGGAGAAAAGCCCATGGGGTTTAATATGTAACTAGCTTCTCAGGCCCTGGAATAATTCCAAGGAGAACCAAGAAAGCAGCTGTATTCGCCACCAGGGCACCCATGTTTTGTCCCAGTGGCTCTTAATCAACATTAATCCATTGCAGGGTTTGCGTAAGCAGATTGAGTGGGCTCTGGAGGAGGTGGGCAGTGAAGAAACCTTATCTGAAGCATTGGGAAGAATTGTCTGTGAGTACCACAGGGCCACTTGCTCCCCTGCTGCCATGACTAGCATGAATAGGCTCTCTCTTTCTGTGTGCTGCAGGAGTCTGTCTTCTAAAATTTATTTACTCTATATAGTTTGCTCTCCTAGAGAACTCACCCTAGGCAAATGCTAGCCTCTGTCAGGCATGGGGTAAGCACTCCCGCACAGGGCAATAAAGAATTACCATGTTTCTTTTGAAGATGGGGCTTGGACACGCCTCTTGTGAGAGTCAAGTAGCCGGTGAGGAGTTCATGCAGCAAATCTGCAGCAAACAGTGGGCTCTGGAGGGCGAGCTCTGATTCAAGCTCCCTGTTTAACCTTGGGCAACTTGCTTACTCTTTTCTATGCTCAGATCTCCATGTGTAAAACATGGATAATGCTGCTGCCTTTCTCCTGCCTATTTGGCAGTCTAGTGTCTTGTGTGTCAGCTATCCCAGTGGAGATCAGGGCCTCCTCGTGCTGCAGCAACAGAAATGAATTAGGAGCATCAGAAATGCAGCCTCCTCAGGCACCCTGGGCTTTTCTCACCGAACCCTCCTCCCCTTCCCTGTGTTTACGGGTGATGAGCAAGAGACAAACCAGAAAACAAGCAAGACAAAAGATTGATTGTGCCTGGTTTGTTGCAAGCCCAGGAGAGGCCCAAGACAATTAGAAGGGTTATCTAGAAGTTCTAGTTTTAATTGCTTTCTTTTTCTTTTTCTTTCTTTTTTTTTTTTAAATCCAAATTTATTTTTTTTTGCCTCGCAAAGCTTTGAAAAAGCAGCAGCTTCACAAAGGGACAAACCTGCCCGCTGCTCCTGGGCTGCAGAGCTCCGCGTGGCTTTGCCTTCCCCCACCCCTTCTGAAGCTTGGTAGTAACAAAGAGCTCAGCATAATGCTCTTGCTTTTCAAAACGATCACAGATAACTGAACGCTAATAAGACTGGAGCAGCATTGTCAGAAGGTATCTCAGCGGTGGCTGTCTCAGAGGGATTGAGACTGACAGAGGCATTTTCTATTATTGTCGGATGCTGAGGTGTGAGCATTAGCCCTGCACCCATCACCCTGTCCAGAGACTAATCAGGCTTTGTCTGTGTCAATTCCCAAGCACGTAAAAGTGAGTTAAATAAAATTATATGAAGAATGATGGAAAAGGGGGACAGAGCAAAAGAAAAAGGAAAGGAGGTAGGATTATGGACTCTGAGGGAGAAGAGCAGAACGCACTGAGTGGGGATGGGAGAGATGAGAAGAGGAGGCAGGGGAAAATCACATCACCTGTGCTTTCAGTCTGGAAAACAGAGCCATATTGTGTTGCCTTCCAGTCACCTCTGAGACAAGTGGTGTAATTTTTGTCTGGGGGGCTGCCCCTTTCTCTCATTTTGCATTAGTTTAAAATTAAAATCACTGGAGAACAAGGATCACTCTCGTGGGCTTTTGGCCAGCATCATGGAAGAACCCAAGTGTGTTCTGCAAAATGAGTTACATGCTCTAGGTGGTGGTTTTATTTGTATTTGTGGTGGGGAAGTACTGGGAGTTGGTGGGCAGAGGATGGTTCTGTGTAGCTCCAGGAGCATCAGCCCAGATGGGTTTTTGCTTGCACCCATTGGTGCCACTATGACATGCCAAAGGCAAACTGGACAAGATTTAGGGTAGATTTTTCAAGCCATCTATTCAAATCTCTCTCTTAGGTCGCAGGACTAAAACACTGACAACGATGTGCCTGTACTATGTTCATTTTTAGAAATGACTTAGATATGCTAATGACCAAAATCCATAGCTGCCTGGTGAACAGAGCCTCCAGGGCTCATGGTCCCAAGTGGATTGAAGATTGTTCCTCTCATGGATTTTTTTTTTTTCATAAGCAGACATTTATTCTACAGGTTTGGAGGCTTAAACACTTTCCAAAACAACTCACTCATGCCTCAGCTTACTTGTAAGTATGAAATTTAGGCTTGTAGGTCATTTAAAGTTATGTATCAAGCAGCCTTTTCTAGCTGGGTTCAGATTTCCAGAGCCAAATGACTGAAGCTAGCTGTGTCTAAACTGGCTGCCTGTAGAGATGGTTTGACTTTGAGCAGGCCCCCTTGCACACACAAATTACCATGGTTTGAACAGTCTTCATGGCTACAACCATACCTGAAACCAGCAAAGAGCCTTGCAACGGTGCGTATCAAACTGAACCTATCTCTACTTGTCTTCAAATTCAACCTAAATTTCAGCTCCTGGCCTTCAGAAATACCAGCCATGTTCTCAAGGTGCAAGTGCTATTGCCCCATGAATACAAATGGTGTCCAGATGCCGAGTCCAGAGCAGGACTGTCAGCAGATTGTGAAAGTCAGTTCAGGATATCAAAGGTCTATAAGCAAAAAACCCCCTCTAAATTGTAATTTTGACCATTGTCTTTGTATTGCTCCAAATCCCACCTTTGCTGAAAGAGCTTTTCTGAAGCTCTGCTGCTTCTTCTGGGTCTGTGTGTCAGTCCCGTAGGAGCCACATGTGGAAGAGATGGGTTGAGCACAGCACCCAAAAGTGTAAATTCCAGGAGTTAGCTCTTGTAAGCTTATTGCCAGGAAAAAGGATTTTGATGGATAGAAGGGTGCAATTTACAGGTCAGCTCCAGGTCACAGCAGAGTGTAACTGCACGTGAGTACTGCACGGCATCTTCACATCAAATGCATCTGCCATCTCAGGCTATGTGGCCAGCTAACCTTCTTCTGAGATAGTGCTAAAATTGTCTGTGTGTGTTTGCCCACATTTGATAACAGGAGCTAGGTACAGGCTTGCTAGAAATTTACCGTGGAGCTGAGAAGAGGAGGGAGAGTGGGTTGGTAACAGCAGAACATGCCCCTGCCCTTTGGGTTGACTGACCTAACAGTAGGATGCCACTTGACCATATCACAAACCTAAAGCATCTAAGACCTTATCTGAAATTGATGTTAGGGCTCAAAGGAGCAGAGCTGGACATACTGGGGACAGTGTGGAGGTGGAGTTGAGTCATACATCTCTCAACCAGCAATTTCAAACAGTGTTATCCATGACTGGTCAAGTTTGGAAGAAGTGTGGTTCCTGAAAGGAAGAGTAGCAAAGAAGGACTTTCAAGAAAGAGAAGAGGAATAGACAGAAAGGGGAAGTCCTATCCCCTCCTCTGTAGCCACAGCAAAAATCTCCATCTGGTTGCAGTTTCGTCACTGTTTAACCAGAACTCCAGAAGTGATGGAGGAGATTTGCTTAGCCTTACCTGAACATGGGCTCCTGTGATGTATTGGGTCCCACCGCAGCAATGGAGCTTGTGTAGACAACATACGGGATGTCCAGGGCACAGCAGGCACGTAACACATTTTCAGTACCTGTGGGACAGGTTGGGAAAGGCAAACATTAATCACCTTTGCCTTGATTCTTGTTGCGAAAATCAAAAGAGATATTTTAGGCTTGGGATTCTGACTTGGAACAGATCCATCTTTTTTATGGCTGATAGGATGTGAAGCCACAGGTCGAGGTTGCAGTTCCTCAGGTGTGTTTGCATGGGAATGGGTGGTTTATAACGTGGGAGTAGCAGTTACATCTGGATCTATAATGTGGCTTAACCTCTCTGGCTATTGATAACTGACTTCACTTGGATTTAATAGTTGCCAACGAAAAGGAAGCTGACAGCTTGGCAGAGCAAAACACGTTTTCCATCTTTTCTGACTAATGGGCAGGCTGTCAAACGGTGAACTGCAGCCTTGTGGCAAAGGGATTGGTGGTTTAGTTGCATGTATTGCTCTGTAGAAGTTCTGCAGGATGCCTATAGGGTGACAATCATTGCAACAGGATCTCAACAGCTGCAGAACTTTAAATAAAATAGTGGGGACACCTTACAGGTCCACCTGGAATCCAGATGAATCTCAATGTGGTTTGGTTTAAACAAGGTTATTCTGGGCAGAACTTGTGGGTCAGTGTGTGTGGGTTTTGTTCGGTTGCTTTTGCGGGTTTGGTGGGGGTGTGGTGGGTAAACGATTTATGACTCTTCTGGGGATGTTTTTTGCATTCATTGTGATTTTGATTCAAGTTGATTCCACGAGAACCTCAATGACAACTGCACAACCATGGGTGCATGCTTCAAATCTGATAAGGCAGATCCTGAAGGCAGCTGCTCATAGGGTTGCTTTCAGGAACTCTCCATACTATTTATACCTAGCTAATCAGGCTCTGCCCTTGAGCCTCGCTGCAGATCTTGCGCGGGGAGGGCTTGTGATTTCTCTGTTCTCTTGGTTGTTAAGGGCATAATCTGAAATTATCAAGGAAATCCTGAGTTTAGGATAACTTCCAAGGGCCTCAATCAATATGAAGACCTGGTGGAAAAGAATTAATTTACTTCTCCATGAGTCTAATGCAATATGTAAAGTTAACTGAGAACCCGTGCTGAGAAACATGGTTAGAAACAGTTGAGTTAAAATCTATTCAGCTTAACAAAAAGCAGATTAAAAAGTCTGTTAGCAACCAGATGGGAAAAAAATAGTTTGTGTAGAAGAGGGCTCTTCAATCTATCCAACAAGACTAAAACAGGATTCAGCAACCAGTGGTTGAAACGGAGAAGAGAATCAAAGCAGATGTACATTTTTGCCAGGAAGGGTAATTAGCCATAGCCACACTAATACTCTGCAGCATTGTTATGGCTTGCTGAAAGGCATGATAGATAGCCCATTAACTTGCAGTCTTTAATTCTAGGCAACAAGTCTTTTGAAAAGGCAGAGTCCAATTTAGCCACAAATTGTTGGGCTTAAGGCAGTAATAATTGGATGAATTTCTGTGGCCTGAGATCCACAGCTGGAGGATTATATTGTTGACCTGTCTTGACCTTATTTTTTTTCCTTGAAGTCTAGGGCAGGTATCAAATACAGTTCACTTTTATTCTTATACCTACTATGATTTTAATAGGAAACTTTAGACTAATCTCTCAATTCAAGATTTTGAGAAGCCCCAGTGAGGGCAGCTGCCCCATTTTAGGGAGGTCTACATGAAGCATCCAAGGGAAGGAAGAAACACATTGAAAACAAGGCTCCTGTTAAAACATCTCAAACTGTGCTCCTCAAAGAGGCACTTGGTCACCAGTCACATTGGAAAAAACTTTGTGTGTGTGGTTTTTCTGGGAATGTTGGAAACATCTGCAAGACGTTTGGTTTGCTGAGTAGGGTAGCTGCCCAGCATCCACTGCTATCTGTGAAAACTTCACCACATCGGACTACCTTGCTTATAGCAAGCAGTGAAGAGCGAGATCTCACAAAGCCATTAAAAGGCAGCCGGAACCCTCGGGCTCTGCAGATTCTCAGTACACATGCACAACACAGCCTCTTAAAAGCATCTGCTTTTGCAAACAGCGACAGCAATGAAAAGAAGGATGGAATTTAAATGTTGCCCTTGAATGTATCAGCAAATAGTAGAAGCCCTAAGCAATAATGGAGTTTGAGAGAGATATGTATTAAAAAATATATAAAATTCCTTCCTTGTGGTTAACAACTATTTTAGTAGCTAAGAGCCTGAGGTGCCATCGGAATTGCTGCTGTAATGGGGATTTCATTATTTTTATAGCCTGTGCTTATTTCCTAGATTTATGAGCAAGTTTTCGCTAAGCAGATCTTGCACCTAACATGGAGTCAGCTCTTCGTGATAGGGAGAAAATGTCATGAAGCTCTCAGTTGTGCATGGCTTGTAGATACGTAATAATTGTGAACTCTGACTATAGTTAATCTAATATTACTTCCTTATAGGGTGGATGCAGTTCATCTGGCACAGTCTTGTGCTGCTGTTTATTGTAGGGCATTTTACCCTTTTGGAAAAGCTATGAGCTATCTAGAACAGGGGTTAATTGTCATTGCTGTCCATGTCATGTACTAAAGAGTTTCTCTTACCACTACAGGCGTGTTCAGAATCATTTCCCATTAGGGAAAGTTTTACCCCTGGCCAGAATCACTGTACAATATAATTTACAAATGATAAATTAATATAATAACTGAGTTCAGATTTGACTTTCTAAGATGAAGCTTCAGCAGTGGAGAGGAGCAGCACGGCCTTCCCTGAGCAAGGACAGAGGAGCAAAGGCAGAAACTTCCCCACTGGAAAGTAAAGGTCCCAGGCACCTTTCTCATCTGACAGAACAGTGGCGTGGGTGAAATTCAGCAGCAAGGGAGCACTAAATAAGAGAAGATGCGTTTGTCATGGCCTCACCAAGAACGCGTGTGAATTTAAGGCTGTATTTAATTGCTTGTTTTCAAGAGCTTACCCCCAACGTTGACAGCTCTCATCTCCCAGAAGGGCACAGCGTTTCTGTAGTCCACAATAGCAGCTGTGTGAATAACCACGTGAACTCCCCGCATGGCAGCAAGGAGCAGATTGTAGTCTCGAATGTCTCCTTTCATCACTGTCACATGAGTGGTAGCTGGAGAAAAATAATATAACCATAGACGCAGTGGGTGGGGAAAGTACAGATCATCATCCCCACCTTCTTGCTGGGTGAGGATCCCATTCGGAAAGCTTTCTTCTCTGCGGGGCTAGCTGAAGCACACTCTAACTAATGACATTTATATACATCATACCAGGGGAAAACACATCCCTGATTTTGAATCTCAGTATTGAGAACCCCTAGATCTGTACCTGGTTTCATTCAGCACAGCGCTTTGTCTGTCTGCACCCATTGTGGGTGAGAATAACTGAGGCTGTCTTTGCAAATGTCTAGTGTGCATCCCAAGATAGCACTGAGCAAGAATGGGAGACTCAGTCCAGAGCTGCAGCTGGTTCCAGGACTTGTTCCAGTACATGTGAATGAGAGAAGGTATGTCAGACAATTTCCTCAAGGCAGAAGATTTTTAGAGCTTCCTGGGAATAACTCCAGGTGAATTCAAGGGCCATTGCACAGAGCTTTATTTAAATTGCTAGTACTGTAGATGGGAAGGGAAAATCATATAACAGGTTAAAAAGTTTCGTAGGAAATTCCTCCCTTTGACCCATTCAGAAACAGCTTTTTCCCTATCTCTTTTTTCACCCTCCCTCTCCCTCAGAACTGTGGTTCCATATGTGGTACTGTTGGCATCTACTACTAATTTTCTTGCTTTGATACAGTGTTGTAGCAGTGAAGAGGGGCCAGCAAGAAGCTTGGGTTAGAAAGCTGTAGTGCTTGGGGATTTTGCAGTAAGTCAGACAGCAGTAGCAGTCACAGGACTGCTATGGGAAGATGTCTCTTCTGCCCTGGGCTGGCAGCTTCCAGGAGGGCCCCATGTGGCCAGGGATCAGGGTAGTGATTTCTGAAGGACCATAAACATGAGCAGCTCAGGGACGGGTCTGTGACTCCAGCTGTGGAAGCATTCTGACACGGAAACCTTCAGTGAACAACTACCTGGATAAGGTGATAATGATAAGAAGGACATTGAACTGTTGCAGAGATTCCAGAGGAGGCCACGAAGATGATCGCAGGGCTGGAGCACCTCTGCTACAGCTCCAGGCTGCAAGAGTCGGGGCTATTCAGCCTGCAGAAGAGAAGACTCTGGGGAGACCTTACAGCAGCCCTCCAGTACCTGAACGGGGCCCACAAAAAAGCCGAGGAGGGACTTTGTACAAGGGCTTGTACTGATAGGGTGAGGGGGAAAGGCTTTAAGCTGAGAGAGGGTAGATTTAGACTAGACATTACGAAGAAATTCTTTACAGTGAGGGTGGTGAGACACTGGCACAGGTTGCCCAGGGAACCTGTGGATTCTCCATCCCTGGAAATGTTCAAGGCCAGGCTGGATGAGGCCTTGAGCAACCTGGTCTAGTAGGAGGTGTCCCGGCCCATGGCATGGGGGTTGGAACTAGATAATCCCTTGGTCCCTTCCAACCCAAACCATTCTATGATTCTATAATAAGAGAACAGGGTTCTCCCTCATGGACTCAAAGGAGGAACAGAATTCAAGACAGCACGTCAGTCAGATGAGCATTTCCTAAGAATCGTGGGATGTAGGGAAACCCAGAAGTTTTACAAAAGGGACAAGCTGACCTCTTAGTTAGCATAACCAAACCTTGGGCAACCAGCTCATGGAAGTTTTTATTAAAATAATTTAATACAAAAGCACAGAGTTGATTCAATGAGAACAGAAAAAGAAAGAAGGCATTGTCCATGCAGCAGAGGGAACACCCTTGGAGGAACAGAGCTCAGAGGAGGTTGCTCCTGCTGAAAGTCTTTGCCAGTTCTGAGAGATGGAGCAGGGCATCACAGCCTCATGGTGGGAGGCCATCACTAACTCTTACTGGTGAGGGAGAGCCTGTAACCAGTCAGGTTGAAGTGTGAACCAGTCTCTCTTGCATCACTTGTCTTAAGGCAGCTGGTGCAATTAAGACTAGCAAGAGAATGATGAGAGCTCAGCCAAACCCAGGGAGGATACAAAGCAACTGTGAGAAATTTTCAAATTGATAAGGCCTGATGAGCTTTATTTGGGGCTACTAAAAGAGGTGATGGATGTCACTGCAGCTTTATGGCATTATCAGCTACTTTGGAGAACTTTGGGAGGCACTGAAGGCAGTAGGAGAGCAAATGAAACACCTGTGCTTAGAAAGGAGGAAAAGAAGAGCCAGGAAATTACAGTGCAGCTTGATTTCAAGCCCAGGAAATTCAGGAGCGCACACTCAAACAACATGTGTGTGAGCACCTGTGGGATAATAACAAGAATAGAGGCAGCTGACGTGGATTTGTCAAGAACAAATCAAGTCAGATAAATCTCCTTTGTTCTTATGACAAGTTAACAGGTTGTACGGATATTGTGGAACAGGTTGATGTCATCTATCTTGATTTTAGAAGGGCTTTGGAAACTCTGTGTCATTCTCCTCAGTAAAACCCGGTCTAAGTGAGCCACATTAGGGTGAGCACAGAGCTGGCTGAGTTGCAATTCCCAGGCAACTGCCAGCTGTGGTAGGTGGCTGCCCTGGGGCTCTCCAGGGCTTATTGCTGTATTTGAGTCTCTTTTTTTTATTATTATTTTCAAGGAGAATCTGGCAGATTTGTTCATTAAGTCAGCAGATAACATCAGACTGGGAGGGACTCAAAGTATGTTGAAGGATTAGAGTATGAGCTGAACGTAATTAATAGAGTCTGGGAAAAAAAATTAAAGAAAAAAAGGAAATTTGGTAGGGAGAAAGAGGTGTTTGGCTTAGTAGGGAAGAGGCAGCAGGACTTCATGGGAGAATTAAATTGGGCCAAGGCGTCTCTGGAGCTATTGCCTGTCAACAGAGTATGGCAACTGTGAAAAAGGCATAATTGTGATGACAGGTACAAATAGAAGAAGAGTTTGCAGGACAGGAGAAATAAATCCATCGGCTTTACTCAGCATCGGGAACACCACAGCTGGCCTCTGTCCTAGCACAGGTGCCACTCTTCCAGAAGAGAGCAATGCCCAGAGATACAGCCAGCGTGTGAGAGTTGGTTCGGCCTAAAGGAGAAAGCAGCCTGGAGTGGCAAGGGTGATGGGTTTCAAATTTTGAAGATGCTTGTGAAAAAATGACTGTACTGCCCTGTTCTACCTGTAAGGTTAGATGAGAAGTCAAGGACTTAAATTGCAGATTAGCCCATACCAGCAGTAATGGCCTGATGGTGCAGAAACAGACTGCCCGGGGTGGCCTGGGGATGGGATAGAAAAAAAAATGTGTGGGGAAGGTTCTGTGTGAGTTGATTCTACCTTGGGATGAAAGCAACAGGGGGTTGGAATGGCCCCTCATTTTTCTGTGATTTGCTGTGGTGGTAGATAGACCACAGACCTCTCCTGGAGCAGGGGTTTTGGCAGCTCCTTACAGTTTAAGCAGGTTTTTTCTTCAATTATGGGTGGTTTTAAGGCAATTGGCTACCTGAAGCTTGGAGAAACCGGTCTGGTGAGTTCATCTGCCAAGGGAGGATTTCTGATAGTGACATTTCTCTGGGAGTCTTTTAACTAGCTTTAAGTGTATCTCATTTTCATTGATATCTCTGGACAGATAGGATCTCCCTTATCCTTTTTTCCTCTCATTTGAGGCAGGCTGAAGGTCTGGGCAGCTGGAGAATGAGAGTCCTGGCCCACTATTAACTGTGCTGATCACTCTGAGCTGCATTGGCTTGTTTGGGGTGGGTATTCTCAAATCCAGTATAACAGGTTGCTTTTCTGCAACATATCTCTCTCTAATCAACCCCGGTGAAACATCAGAAAGCAGCTCTCAGAATATGAGCAAACAGATTAATTTAATATCTTCGAGCATGTTTGCTGAGACTCACTTCTCCCTTTTTTATGTGCAGTACCGTAAGGCTGTTACAGGTTTCTCTCTATTACTTCTGTAATTTATTTCACAGTATCTGCAGCAGATACTTAGCTGGATTTTATTATTGCCAGGGTTTTTTTGATATTTTTCTCAGCACTGGTAACTAATTGGAGCAGTTTGGGAGCATGGGGGTTTTGTCCCTTTGCTGTTAGACTGGTTGAGCAGAAGCAACACAGTAGGCCAGTTCCCATGTTGGGTGCTTGGTGTCCTTGTTGCTCCTTCTGACTGAGTGGGCACTTGGATCCTCCCTGTGATGTATTTCCTGGGGCTGCACCCTATGGACCTTCTGGCTTTGATTTAGTCCTATGCTGAAAAATGTCTTTGAGCTAGAAGTTATTCTTCAAGTGGTCTGTTTAAACCAGGTTCCTGCCCCACCAATAATACCATTTGCAATGTAATCCCAGCTCTCCTGAAAGGGAGGGCTATGGCTGATAAACAGAAGCTGATGGCCTTTTCTTACCTGTGGTGAATTTTTCTACTTCTTCTCTTGCTACTGAATCAAAAACTCTGACTTCTTTGATGTAGTCTTGTTGAGACAGGAGCTCTACGATCTTCTCCCCAATAAAACCACATCCTCCTGTCACCAGGTAGACCCAGGCTCTATCCATTTTGTGGTTAAGGAGTAGAGAGAAGGTTGCTGCCAAGATTCTATGTGCAGTGAAACTCTTAGCCAATGTATTTTCTGAACTGAGTCTAAAGTTTAACTGTCATACAAAGTTACTGGCTGAACATTAACTCCATCCAGTTATCTATAAATCAGGTTTTCATTGGCACAGTGACACAAGTGTTGCCCCAGACACACCAATGCTGTGTCCAAGCCAGTTCTGGGCTCTCTGACTCAGCCTTTCCCTTCTACCATGGCAGGCCATCATCAGTGGGGCACCTCCAGTTTGCCTTAGTATGTGGCCCAGTCTGTCCAAAATTTTGATGCCAGAAGTTTTCCATCCTGGACGGCCCTTTTTCCAAGGGCTGGGCTGTTGGTCGTTGTAGCCTAGACCCCTCTGGGTGCTGCACAAAGATGGTGTGCCCTGGAGACAAGCTTCACACTTGAAGCGATAAAGACCTTGTTCCCATGCTCCACTGAATTTGTGTAGATGGTGTAGAGGAGCAGATCTACCCAGTGCTGAGCTGTTGTGTGCACAATGCAGGCAGGTCAGGAATTGTCATCTGCACCTTCACCATCACTAACTCTACCAGTTTGATTATCTAGTGAGACTCTCCTGGACGAATTCGGCTTCGAGGTGGAACATGCACATACACAAAAGTGCACGCGCGTGTGCGCACACTTGCTCATTTAGGAAAAGAAAATCCTGTCTTAATTTAAAAAGACAACTAGTCATAAAAACTGTACCACATCCTTTGGCAAATTGTTACAATGGTTAATTATAATTAAAAGAGTGCATTGGTTTTTATCTGCCAGGTAGTGGCTAATGCACTTTTTCCTCGCTGTGCTGGAAAGGATGTCTGCTACCCAGTTTGTCAAGTGGACTGGAAAAGAAATGGGGTTGGCTTTGTCTCAGGGTGTTTAATCCTGTCCTAAGGGGCAGGGGGAACACCTGTCCTCTGGCATGGCTGTTTCTCTTTCATGAATTCTCAGAGCTAACTAAGCCAGGCCTAACCACCTACTAGTCTCACTTTGGTGCCAAGCAAACAATTTCCTTAAGTCCACAGTAGTCGAATATTTTTAAAATCCATCTGTGAACCAACCTGTCACCAGTTTTGGTGAACTGTAGACATGCTGTCCTAAGAGAGGCAGCAATGGCAAACAGGGTAATATAACCTCCCTGCTTACATTTTTTTT
>WEIS01101017.1:0-12748 GCA_013389965.1 Todus mexicanus
TTGTTTTCCTGTAGTAGAGAATCAATTCCTACTTTTATTTGTTTTTATGATAGAATGAAATAGTAAAATAAAGCAGATCTTTACTTGACTACAATTGAAACAATTGCATTTGGCAATTCAATCATTTTTGTTAGGAAAATTTATATGAAATTACTAACTACACTACTCTAATTCCAGCTTATGATATTATTGACACCAGTGAAAAAGAAAAGTTATGAGAAGAGTGAAGATTAAAAATTTTGCTTGTTTTCATCAGTTGTGATAAAAAAATTGGAAATATATGATAAATTGGCTTGTGGATAAAGGCAAATTCAAAGGATCCAGCTAGTGAGTCTGACAAAGATATTAAAGAAATAAAGATGAGACAAAATGTTTGAAATGTTGGCCAAATGATGGCAGTGAGACAATAAGAAACTGATGTGGCAAATAGATTCAAGCCTTCACTAAAAACTACCTCACCACAGTCGTGAGAATCTATTTGATTACCATCCTTAAGTTAGCCATAATCTGTTGCCTTTGCTGGCTACATGTACTGAATCAGTATTAATGATTGCCACACAGCTGAGACTGGTCTTCAAGCACACAGAGCTCTGGTTGTCAGGAAATCCTACAGAAAGAAAAGGGATCTGTCATTTCTGTTCATTTTCATTTTTCAGATTCTTTACTCTTTCTCAATATTCTAGCACTTCATTCATCTAGATGTGTCCTGTTTCTTCCCGTGTATCATCACTATATCCATGTCTCCGTTTTTCTTTCCTCCTCCTCTCTGCATATAAATCTCCAACTCATCTAAGACACTTGCACTATACCACCTGATTTCTCCTTTCTCCTAATTCTCCATCAAAATCACCTCTTTCGTTTGATCCCTTCTCCTCATCTGCATTCTACTATGATGCTTGTTTCCACCGGTAGCATCTCAGCATCTAAAATAAATGCATTATAGCCCTTCAACCTACATTGGTCAATTTTAATAATGTTTGATTTTTATAAATACTTATTATGCATGCCTTTTTAATGACATTGTGTCTCTTAAACTACTTTGAGACCTCAAGGGGTTCATGATCTTCTGTCTAACAGGAGAAATAAAACTGATAAGTCTGTATAATGCAGCTAGTCAGTATAATATGTATTAATATTTGGTTTTGTTTGGCTATAATTTTAGATCTTTCTTTGCATTGTTTTTGTTATGTAAAAACCAAAAAAAATCAAAGCCCAAATGTTTTATAGCCATGTAGGAGAAAAATGACATGCAAGTTACAAGATTTAAAGACAAAACAAAACAAAAAAGCAGCAAAGCAGAGCCTGTAATATTTTAGGTCTAGATTATTCCTTAGGTATTATTTGTTGGTACAAAACTCCAGTACACAGTTCTGGTACAGAGAAAGATGTTTCTGGAATAACGAGAGCAAGTTTGAAGCAAAGATCCAATGCAGACAAATACATACTTACACAGGAAAGACACTGTCCTTGACGAGAAGGTGCTGAGAGAATTACCAGTTAAGAATATTTAGCAACTATATATACTGAATTTGTGACTTATTAAACCTTTGCACAATAGAACAAATGCTTCAGTCTTACAGCAAGCCATTATTTGTTCAGATAACAAAGTATACGAGATTCTTCTGCCATGGGTGTGAATGAAGATAATTTGTAATCCTAAAACATCATTGATATTACATCCTTATTATATCTTCTCTATAAACACCTGAGTTTAAACTATCATAAAAGCAGTAGTTGGATTATTACGATAAAACTGAGAGAACCCTTCCCTTAAAGGAGCAATATTTTCCCATCTAAACAGCTGCCAAAAGACACTCCATTTGGATATGTTTATGCAACTTTTCCATCATAGCCTACATTCTGTACCTGTGTGGTGAATCGTTGGTGGATGTCTTTTTTGTTGGTGAGAATGCTCTTTCTGAAAGAACCTTAGAATGCTTACATTTGAAACTTAGAGATGTTAATTTAGGTGAATCAGTTTTCTATTATTCCACACATTTATTCTATCTGTCTCAAACCACAGAATTAGACGTCATATTCACAATGAGCCATGAGCCGAATTATGTTTCTCTAGCTTGAACAATCCACAAATGACATCATCCAGGCAAAAATGGTGATAGGAACTCCTAACTTGTATTTTACACTTTGGCTTGGAAAATTCATTGAGACACTATTGCAGTGACTTGTCCCTAAAGAGAAGCCACAAAGGCACTCAGAGATACATTTCATATTAGAATTTGACTCTGCAGTGAATCATACCGATCATTCAAAGTAATTCTGAATACAATGTTGTCAGACTAAACAATCACTTCAAAATACATGATTTATTGCTCATCTGTCTTCCCTGGTACGAAACAGGGAATCTATTGATTTTTTTGGAAGCCAATTTTTATTGTGATGCGAAGCATCACGATTGCTATTAACTATAATATTGTATGGGCAGTGAAATAGTTGGTGCTATTAGTTAATGTGCAAGCAAATATCGACCAGTAATTTTCAACAATAAATGTAATGATACAAGACATGAGTGTTTGTTCAGCATTTTATTTTGACTATCCAACAACTGAAGAAAATCTCAGTCGGAATCTAGCTACCATTAAAATTTATGCAGTGATTTCTATCCATCCAGGTTTGGCAAAACTGGCTGTGAGCCAAAGGCTTAATGACTTTAGCTTTAGAAGAAAATCAATGGTATGTAAATAATTATTGAATTGTAATAGACTAAGCGAAACAGCTTATAGATTTAAACAAAAGGAAGGTATTTAATTCAAAGGACAAATAGTTGCTACTATTTCCCTTGAAATATAGGGAATGTTTGTGTCAGTGATCTTTTTGTTTTGTTGGGAAAAAATACTGGGAAGCTGAGTGGCAAGCACATGTAAGACAAAGTATAGCTACCTCTTTTACCAGGAACCATGTACGTTCTTTTATAGGAACATAAATATTTTACTTTTTGCATGTGAGAACATTTCTGTAATAAGCTCTCTGCTATGCATTAATGCAGTAATAGGCACTGTGGCATAGAGCCTCTCCTGGTGCCCATTGTTTTCAGTGGTGTAACGTTCCCTTGCAACTTTCAGGACCCCTCAGGCTGCACCCCCACTGACATCAGTGCTGAAGGGTGAATGCAGTTTGTTACCCAATAAATATGATTTTGCCATTGCTGCCAGAAGGCAACAGGCCTTGGGCTTGCCTTAGACTGAGATGGCTTTAACAGGTGCTTCATGGCCAAGTGAATAGGAGTGGCTTGCTCTAGTAAAATAAGGTCTAAACTTGCAATGCAGGAAGGAAATTCATATTTCTCAGACCAAATAATTGTATAGCTAGGTGAATCTTTAATACTAGAGGATTTTATTTATTTTTTTTGTGGTCTCCTTTCAGGCATAAGTAATGTCCTTTTTCAGATCTGAGTATTGGCACTTCATAATGTTGCTGGAGACGTGCAGAAAAGTGAGAAACATTTGCTACTTATTTTGTATAATACAGGATATGGTGAAATGAAGCAGAAGGGTAGCTGACCTCTTTATTGAAAACTAAATGATTTTTCTGTTAACATTAGCCTATACCACTAAAAGATGAAAGATTTATTATCAAATTACTAGGAAACACAAAGCATTCAATTAAGATTTGAATCTGTGGTTGCATGTTTTTAATTCTTCATCACAAGCAGGTCTTTCAGAAATCACTCATCATTTATGAAATACATTATGAGAATATGCATAACGTTCATTTTCTCAAAGAAGGAATTAGAAGGAAGTCAATTACTTCAACAGACTCTATATCATTAAAAAAAATTATTTCCCAGCAGCTTTTTCAGTTTTTCTCAGTGTGAAATTAGCTACAGAATAGTCATGTTCAATGTAGCTTCCCTTCATTTATTTTAAATTAACAATATTACCTTGCAAACAGTTAGCATGGTTATATTTGCCACTGCTGAGGGCAGGCATCAGGCAGTGTCAGGTCCCAGGGGGTGGCTGGGCTGCAGTTGGCATGAGTGGGACTGAGCTGGGTTTACCAGATGCCTTGTGGCCAACTGCCCATTGCCCAGCCTGTCTGAGCTCCAGCTCTGTGGGTGCCACTGGAAAGGAATTGACAGCCCCAGGCAGTCACCGACAGACAAATGGCCCCTGGCTGATACTGGGGGGGCTGCTGGGCAGTTTTCACCCACTCCCTGGGAGCAGGAGGGAGGGAGAAGGTTTGGGTGAGAAAAAGTGTAATGAAGTGGAATGGGAAAAGAGATTGAGGACAACAGCACAGACAAGGGGTAAATACCAGGAAGATGGCTTTGTACATGTAATGACTTTACACTATTAATGAGACTTTTTTTGCGTTGGATAATTTGGAGTATTTGACTGTGAAAATACTAATTGGACAAGTAATAAATAGCACAATCACTTTACTGATAACAGTATGTTGAGTATTCACCACAGATAATATATCTAATTACGTATTATGCTAATTAGTATAACTAACAATTTGTTAAAAAAAATACACCTGTATTACATAAGTGATTAATTTTTCCACTTGTACAATGAAGAATAGCTAAAGCAGACTTGTGTCTCAATTTATGCATTAAAGACTCTTCAGACATAATTTGCTGCCCACCCTCTTGTTTTCTTTGAATTGCAGCAAGCCACGTTTCTCTTCAGTATCACCAACACCTGACTTTCTCACTGACTCCAGGGTTCGTATGTGCCTTTGAAAAATACTTGAGAAACTGGAAACCTACCGCATAACATAGCACCTGAGGTGCCGAAACAGTCATTTAACTGTGATTCATAGTGGTCTGCAACAAACAGGGGAATTAAACCTTGGCATCATTAGACTCAATGTTCAGGTCCCTACTGTCATGGGGAGGAATGGCATGAGCTACAGATCTTGAAAAGATCTTGCTCTCATATTGCTGGTTGCTCAGGAGGACCTCATGGTCTGGAATTGTATCTGGCAATTTACAAATGCAGAATCAGTTTTCAAGACCTCAAATGTGAGAAGGTGCATGTCCAAAGAATTGTCTGACTTTGGGCACAAGAGATATTGTGCACTGAACAGGGGTGTTTTTTGTAGCTCTATAAAGCTGAAAAAAATACCTATCGTGCACAGAAGCATTAAGTCACTGTTGATAAGAAAACACAATACTCTGACAATATCTGTAGCAGTTGTGCATCACTTCACAGCTGACATGATCAAACTTCATAGCTCCTGCTACCGCTCTTCATCTGTTGTTTCACCATATTGCTTTTCCAATGGCACAGAGATAATAGTTTTTTCTTTTCTTCCCTCTCAGAGGGAAAGGTGCCCTTGCAGGGAAGCAAGCAGATTCCACAGGAACCCCTATCTCTTAACACCACCACACAAGACTCTAGAGACATCTGTAAGGTAAAGGATGTCAAAGGTGAGTTTTTGTCTGGCCCTGCAAGCAGAAGTGCAGATGATACACTATCACAAAATATTTGCTAATAGAACATTCCTTCTCTTTTCTGTTTGAAAGCTTTTAAGTGTAACAAATGGCAGTACTATCAACATAATGTAAGATAAGAGACGTTGGCTCATACTAGAACGCCACTGACCTAATTGATAATATTAATGCACTTGGAGACTTTTTTTTTTTTTTTAAGTAACTTGATTCTCTTAATCAGGCAAGAACTACTTCTAAAGAGGCATTGTTGTCATCTGGAAGTCATCTAGAAACTACTCAAATGTCATAAAGGTCAAATTAAATGACTTTTGGTCTTATTTCCAGTGTGATATATTTCAAACCATAAGATGCCTTCACAGATGAAGCAATTCTGAACCTTTACTTACAAAGAGAGTGGATGTTTAATGAAGATTATTGAAAAGATTTTCTAATATCTGGTGAAAGCAAGTTGATGAAGTTGGAAGAATCCTATTGGTGTGAACATTAATTCACTTATTTCATCTGTCTTGATTTCAATGTTTATCACTCAAATAACTCAAGTAATCACAAGTAAGATCCAGTCATCCAAATTTTTGAGAATTTCACTGGATCTACAAGCCACCTTTTTTAAAACAAAACCCCAACAGATTATTAAGTATAGAGCACATGGACTAGTACCAACTAGACATACATCCAACCACTGAAAACATTAGACTAAAGATCCAGTCCTCCTTGGCCACTAGTTTATACAAGTTTCCAAAATTTTGTCTTTATTGTAATTGTTGAGTTTGATTTTTCTTATTAACCTATCTTATACATAATGATTGATGGAGCACTGTAAAATCTTTAAATTTTGACAAGCAAATCAAATATCTGTGCTACAGAATCCAATCTGGAATCTAAACCTATTAGCTTTTTAGAATATCTTCCCAGTAGGAAATTATTTAATCTATTTATTTTAATTCTCCTGCCTGTAGGACATCTCTCTATGTCTTGGAAATAACATTTGACAAGGACTTCAAGATTATAATGTTAGCATTATAATAATAATTAGATCCATTTGCAGCATTTCCTAGTCATATTATAATATAATAGTACTGTAGTAAGAAGTATTTAGTGTTAGGAAGAAAGAGCCTGATTGTCCTCTTACGGCCGGTGCCAGTTTCTCAGGTGGTGTAAATCAACACTGCTTCCAAGAGCTAAAGATCTTGGCCTCTATTTTTTTTTATACCTACTTTGTTTACAGCATTATTTCAGAAGCATTCTGATGCTAATTCTTTTCCTGGCAGTAGTTATTTTTTCCATTCAGAAGTTTTCTTCACTTGATCTTATTTTCATTGAAATTAAAATTAAAGAGGGTTTTTTTCACTTCAGCATTAGTTTAGTGATTTGATGCACAATGCCTAGTTAACATCAATTTTACTGACAAGAGAAGAGGTCTTTTTAGTTCTGTGTTGACCCAGGATAAATACTATAGATCCCTCATAAAAAATAATTATTTTTAATTTCTTAGACAAACCAATAAGTGTTAGACATTATTTCCAGTTCCATATCTATTGATAAGGGCACTGTGTTGATATGTCCTTCCATGTGAGATCTGACCAGTAGGGTTTTCTACATTTTTATACATACAAAGTGGAAAGTAGCAATACAAATCCCTGAACTTTCATTCTGTGTTCCAACTAAACTAACTGACAAACTTCTCTTGCGCTAAATCTTTTCATAAGTTTTCTATTAACAGACCTGTTATTAGCTGTTAGTCTCCTGTGCAAAAATCTTTACATATCTCCCAGTTCATAGTCTTTACCAGCTTCTACTCTGCTTACAATTCCATTTCAGTATTTTGTGTTACAGTTACACCTGTTCCCTATATTCTCACCTTCCTGAAGATCATTTACATATTTTCTTATTCTTTCTAAAGAGCCACCTGTTTCCCAAGGTAACAAGATGACTGTTTGCTTCATTCCTCCATTGCACTGATTTATTCATTTGCCTCATACTTTCAAGCTACTGGAGTATTCTGGATAGCTTAATATGCCAAAGTAAGCGACGTATGAAATAAAAATGTAATTAATTCTAACTAGCCACAAAGGACTTTTAAGTGCTTTTAGTTGTTCAGCCAGTTTCTTGCAACTGTTGTCTTTTGCAACACATTTTTTTCTGTTCTCAAATAAGCAATAACCTCAGTTAATGACAATCGTTTTCCGTTAACTAAATTTTCTTGAGATAATCAGCCTCCTTCTTTGACTTCTCACCTGAAAAGCAACCTCTGACACCATGAAGTTGTTAGAACATAATAAAGCACATTCTCTTGAACTGAATGTATTTGTCATTTTGTGCTTGCAAAATTTTGGTTCGTTATAGGATGAAGTCTGTAAATTCAGACATGTTGTAGGTCAAATCTGAGTACCTCATCTTAAGTTGATGGAAAAACTGATGAATTGTTAGTATCTCTTCTTCTTTTATTTTTTTAGTGGTGTGATTTAAAAACCCCTACAAATCATCGTTATTTCAGTATATATGCTGGCTGTGCAATTTTGCTACTAAGTCGCTTCAGAAATTGATTGTCAAGGCTCTTTGGTGCTTGGTTTGTATGAAGTAAAAGCCAGATCACTTTGCTAATTATTAGGGATAAGCAAGCTGAGCCAGATAGACAATATTGCAAGATAGCAATAATAAGAATAATGATGATTACAACAATGATGATAATTTGTGTAAATTTGAAGATATTTTTCCAGTATAGAAGAGCCTTTGTAATGAGTGAATTGCAATAACCCATAACATAAGAGCAGAACTCTACTGATCATGTTTTTATATCATTTAGTGCTTGATAGAGACCACGGGAATCATGCTGCCCAAAGTGACTAGTAATCTCACTCATTTTCATACACACTCCTCAGCTTACAGCTTGCTTGCAATGTCTTTGGGCTTCTAATGTCTTTTTGTCTTCTTTTCATGAGGAAATATACTTAGCAGAATGCCTCATGCTGAACAACAAAAAAGTCAGGGTGTTTTCTTTGGGCTGCAGCTACGACTTGGGTGAGGAACCTTGGGATTGCACCCTCTGTCTCCCTTGTTTCTCGTACGTTGGCTGAGGGGTGGGCAGTAAAGGGCAGGCCAAAGGGGCCATCGTGACGCCATTTTCCATCAAGCTGCACCTTTCCCAGCTGAATTCTAAACAGTTTGTTAGAACTGCCTGAGCAAAGATCAATAAAGCTTCTTTTGAAACAAACACAGATTTCTATTGACGTTTCTGTCTAAGAAATTGTAGAGAAATGGAAATGAAATCTTTAGCCACCAAGCTGCCTAAAAATGAACAAAAAGTATTGGAGAGAGAGTAGTGCAGCACACTTTAGTTTGTTGGTTTTGAGCTTTTTTTTCCCCCCACATTAGTGAAACGAAGGCTTGAACTGTGTGTTGGAAGACATCCAGATTGATGGTACGTGTATTCTGTAGGGCAGGTGTGTGGTGGAGTCAGACACCTTGGTTCCCAGATAACACATTCTGGCAAACCTGTGTTTGCCCTCTCTTTGCCTATTCATCTAGTATTCCCTTCTAACAGAAACCTGAGTAGCCTGAGGTCTCCTTCCATCATAAAATTACATTGTACCTATGCAAACACTTTTCCAGTTGTATAGATACAGGAAAGGTCTGTATCTGCAGAGTAACAGACAGTGGCCCTGTTTCTCCAATGTTTTTCACCTCATGAATTCACTGTAAGAGAAATTTTCACAGGTGTTTGATTCAAAAAGTGTTGTCTGAGACTTTATTGTCCAGTGTGGCATAAAAGATAAAGGTTCACTTCTTAGAATTTATACAACTGTATTAAAAAAAAACCCCAACTTTGACAATGGCAGGTATGCCTATATTGTATATTAAATTTAAGTCTGTAATAAGGTTTTGATATTCTGTAATACCTAGCATACCTGTAGAAGGAGAAGAGAGTACAGGAGTACTAAATATCACTCCTGTAGCTGTTTCTGCACTTCACATCTCTTGTTTGTTTTCTGCAACTATAACAAGCTCAATGAGGGCTCAAGTTATTCTTTTCAGACTAACAAGCTGCAAAGTGAATCTGTCTCCTTCCTTCACATGGTGTGGCTGGAACACAGTAAGAACAAAAGACAGAGAGCAACAGCTTATTTTGGCTGTGCTTGACTTTGGGAGAGCTATTCCTCTACATAGTTTTACTGCAAAGTGAGAACAAACAAATAAACAACAACAACAAAAACCCTCAATGAAACAACACAAAAAAGACACCAACAGCCTAAAAAAAGTATCTTAAAACCTGGTTAACTTGATAACAATGCTGTGCATAGAAGGGAAGATGAGCTGTTTTGGAAAGCGACATGGAAGAGAAACAAAGGACACATACAGAGGAACCTCAGTACTCATAATCAGAGACTGCATAAGCTTGTAACTAGAAATGGCTATTTAATAGTTTGAAAGGGAGTGTAATCACTGATTGCTGTACCTTTTGCTGTATAGTATCTAGTAATCTTGCAGTGCTGATGACACTAGATTAGCATCTCCTGTAAGAGGGATACAGGAGATTGTATTTTCCATAAATTGTAACTAGTAAGGAAGTAATGTGTATCAGTAAAGTAGCTGAGAAAATAGGACATTTCTGTTTATTAAGCAGGGATATAACTAAGGCACACTAATGAAACACCTTGCATGCCATTAGTTATGCACTGCAGATGGGCTATTGTGTAAGGACACTATGGGAAAGAACAGCTTAAAAGAAAATATCATACTGAAAAAAAAAAAAAGATGGGAAAAATAATAATGGAAAATTGAACTTTTCATTCACCTTATGACTAAAAACATTTTTACACAATGGGACACCTGGTATTCCACCAGAGTGAATTAGCAAATTGGTATTGGTGGAATATGAGAAAGGGAATAGGAAACTGCACATTTTGTTTGCATTCTACCAAAGCTGATTAGAATAGCATGTTCTATGCAATGCTAATGATTTAAGCAGAAAGAGAATATATTTTTTTAAAAGAGGACAAACTCTTGATTGCCTGCCTGAATAAGTTACACGAGCTTCAGAATAAATATGGTAAATACTAATAGGTCCATATATTGTTTACTTTTACACCATTTACTTATATTTTCAGGGAATCTTACTGTACTTCACTTGTAGGAATTTCTGTATCCTGCTTTTCATAAATGTTACTGCTTATTCCCACAAGTCCTTGTTTCACTGTCTTTCAACAGAGATGAGGATAAGCATTTCATAAACTGAAGGGGCTGGCAATTTGACAGAAATTAAAATGAAGGGAGCATTTCCATCTTGCAGCAGAGCCAGAAGTAATATAGTTGGATCAGTAGAGCACTGAGCCATAGCTGCTCAGTCAGTTCAAGACTGTTGCAACGTGGCAGCACACTTAGAGAAGCATGTGTCTCCGGACAGCATCAGTCTGCACTGGATGACTACGCTTGTCCCATTTAGTACCAATTAACAGGTTGTCTCAACATTTCTTTTTGGCTCGGTATGGATGTCCCTATGAGTCTTTAGAAGCATAAAGTCCAATGTCCTCTTTTTCAGGTGTTAAGCTTAGAAAAGTTGAATTTTAATTACACATTTCAATCCATCTTTAGAAACCTAAGGTCATGCCTTATAAGATCACTTAGCGCTATGCTTAATAAAAGATGCTTAAGTTTAGAAACAAAGGATGAGATTTTTAATGTCACTACAGTATGATGGAGTCTTTGGCTTATATGTAAGCAAGCCACAGGTGAAAATAGTATAGTATAGCACTGGCCAGGCTTAACATTTTAGAGCAAAAGCATACTTTTTACAAATTATTGAAATTGCACATTGGTCAATGCTGCATTAAACATGGCAGATCCATTTAGATAATATGAAGTCTTGTGATCAACTTGTTCTAAGCTATTTCTTAGTATTAATTTTCAGGTTTTATCTATTTTGATACACTGATTTTATTTACAATTAAAGCAGATATTTTTTGCATTTACCCTATAGGTTAGTCAGAACATATTTTTGAAGGATTCTAAGACAGTTTATTTTTCAGATGTGTTTATTGTTATATTTCCACTTGAAACCAAAATGCAAGATGATCATCCATTTTACTTTAGCAACGAAAATTGAAGAAGCCCTGCTCATTTAGTTTTTCTCTGAGTGGCCCAAAAGAAATGAATGACATCTTCTATACAAGTAATTTTGCAGCACAAGAAAAAGAGGCTTCATCTGCAGTTTTTTCATCATTTTCTCTGTGGACTACTTTACTGCTGTGGGCTACTTTGCTGGTAATTGATTGCTTTGCACAAGATCTATGTAAGTTAAAGATGGCCTGGAACTCCTATAACTTTACTTTCTTCTTTTTCCCTGGCAGACATCTCTACTTATTTAGACTTTTTATCACCCACTTTGTACCATCTAAACCATGTGCAAATCTACTACTTCTTCCTCCAGGCAAGATCTTGCCTTTCTTCTTTTAAGCACACTTTTCTCATCCACAAGCTCAGTCAACTTCATTTGGTAGCTCAGAGGCTTACTACACAATGGGAATGATTTTTTCTTCAAGTCCCTGCAGTCCTAATCAAACTATCCATGACTTTTAAACAATAGCCCTGTATTTGGCTTTAATTTCTTTTGAAATTTTTGAATACAAGTGACTTTTTTGCTAATCTCTGAATAGGTAATAGACTATTTTGGTAGTATTTTTATGTCTTAACAACTCTTGTTTTAATGTACAAGAAGAATCATTCTGAATTAATATAAAAAGTAGCCTTCATTACTCTTTGGTATTGTTTTACAGAAAACCCACTGAACCTCCACTGAGAAACCCAAGTACTATTCATGATCCCATTCTTTATGGGGGAATAAAAAGGCACTCTATTTTAACAGTAAAGCAGTTGTACTTCAGTGGCACAATAAATTACAAGCAATCAAGCAGAAATGAAGGTCAAAATTCAAGGTGCATGCATGTAGAATATCCATAAATCTTAACAGGAAAACAAAGTGATCTTTTCAAAATGGATATGGTGGAGGGAGAAGCTGAGCCATGGAAAGATAAGAGAGTAGTCTCACGGAGCAATAGGAGAGCCAAGCATTGAATGCAGCATAACACCCTTTATCCTGGGCTCTATTTAGTATCTAGTCCACTGATCTTTGCTCCTACTGAGTGGAGCTCGGACCTGCATGGATGAACAAGGAGATTCTGAAAAAACTCAAATGTAAGAAGGAAGTTTGCAGCATGTGGAAAAAGGGACTGGCCACTTGGGAAGAATACAGGAATGTTGTCAGAGTATGTAGAGATGCAACAAGGAAGGAAAAGTCACTCTTGGTATTAAATTTGCAAATAACATAAAAGACAACAA
>WEIS01101019.1:0-18076 GCA_013389965.1 Todus mexicanus
GTTATTGATTTTTGGATGAGGATGGGTGAATTTTGAGAGGATCAGCTGTGTGGGAGAAAAGGACACAGTGGGGAGGAGAGAGGATTTAGCAGAAGGATAAGAAGAGTGAAACTGAGTTGGAAGACAGTAGAAGAGAAGGGGCTGGAGAAAAATATTGGCCTAGGCAGATTTTGTGAAGGCCAGTGATATTTGCTTTTGTTTGATTCTATTACTTGGAGCTGATGACTTATTTCACGGACTGCTGATACAGGACTGAGAAAAGGATGTGTGCCTGCTCTGGAGCCTTCTAGTTGTGTATCCTTGTGCCAGTTTCAGTCTGCTTATTTGCATAGAGTTGGAAGTTTGAATCTCTTGTGGCACTCTCCTTGGATACTTGCAAACAGTACTCTCAAGCGACTAGCGAGGCTACCCTATGGGTTTTTTGGCCACAGAAACATCACCTAAAAATGAGGATGTTGAAAGGGAAAAGGCATTATCTATGTAATACAGGTTTAGTATTCCAAAAGAGAAAATGAAAAGGGAAATTAAAAATTTTTATGGCGTTTCAGATTGAAATGTTCAGTGTAACTTTCAAAATCCCCCTTATTAGCATTTGTGTTTCTTCCTTTCTCCCCTCTTTCACTTTTTGACTCTGCATGCAAGAGAAGGAATGAGGGGTAAATTAATTTTTTTGTATTGGTCCCTCTGCTTTTGAAATGATTGCTAACTTCCAAGATCTCAGAAAAGTTCTTCAGAGCTGTATATTCTTTTGATTCCTTGTCAATAAGGACAGGGGAGGAATAAAGTCCAACTTGGCAGGCTGGATCACTGGAACAGCTGAAGTGCTTTCCAAAGTGGCAGGTGAGGCATAGGCAGAGTTTGGAAACCTGCCTGTGAACAGTCGAAAACAGTACTTAAAAGTGATTTGAAAGATTGTCATGTTATGTACTTTCCTCAGGAGTGTGCTAGGGTGAGGTCTCCAGGAGTATGGCTGGATTTCAGCCTGTGTCTCCTAATGCCAGGGCAGCTTTCATGCAGGAGAAATGCAACACATGCCATGCGGAACACAGATGTCAAGGAGGAGGTTGCAAAACTTAACCATTATTAATTCATTGGCATGTATTTGTGTCCTACTCAGAGGTGAGCAGCACAAGAAAACAGAAGACAATTGTTTGGCGAGGGACATGTACCATCCACATTGGCATGATGAACTGGAAGGCTCTCAGCCCAGGCACAGGGTACCCTGAGGAGTGTGAGCATTGTGATATGTGTCTGGATGGGAAGAGGATTGCAAATCTATTCCTTCAGGAGATGCTGTGCCAGATTCTGCTCTCCAGGAGAGCTCTGGCTGTAGTTCGATCACTGCAATAGCCCTGAGTTTGGGGCAGAGACAGGAAGTCTGTTCTCCCCGTGCTTACCTGAAGGCAGTCAGAGCTGGGGAGCTTTATATTAGAGCTTACAACTGAGTGCTGTTTCTGCAATCCATGTAGCCTTGATGTGCCCTGGTTTCATACCAGGATTGTAATACAGTCTTGTGAGAGACCGCTAGGCTAACGTGATGCTCTACAGGGAGTGATCTTGTGCTGGCCCAGGCTTAGTTTGGATGAATCTTGTAAAAAAAGGCTTAGAATAAAGGTGATCTTATAGCTGGTGGAGTAGGATGCCCATTTGTGTCACTGGAGTCAGCAGCGAGCCTCCTCCCTCTACAGCCTTGAGTCACTGAAATGTTAGTAAGTGTTGGTGTAGGGGCAGAAGGGGGTCACAGACTTGCACTTGGGTGCATATTGAGTGGATGCACACTGAGTGCTTCTAGGCCCCAAGATATGCTGTACGCAAAGGTGAGAGAGGGACTTAATTATGTCTAGGGTCTGGGCCCACAAGAGACAGGTGCTGGCATGGCCCAGGGGCAGCTCTGGGCACAGAGAGCCAGCTCTCTGCAGAGAGATAGTTTCCAGACTGCTTAGCTTCAAAAGCTTTCTGTAGCCAGAGACTTCAGACACTTTCCCTGAAGGAGCTCCAGGTGGCCTAGTAAAGAGGAGAAGTTTCTTGTCCCCACAAGGCTTGTTTAACTCCCGTGAGTTCTCCAGATGCTGTTTTGTGCTGCTTTGAAAGCTTTTGTGCCTTGGCTTCCTTCCTTTTCCATAGTGTCTCTGCTTCTGAAAGTTCCGCCTCTTTTGGTCAGCAGCAGCAGCAGCAGCAGCTCTGCCTTAGATAGGACGGTCTTTTCCCTCTATACATCCTTTTTTGCAGTTGCATACAGTTGTTGAGGTTAATCTCGGGGAAATAGGGCCTGCTTGTTTTCACGAGGGCAAATGCTACATCAAACAAATGAACTGAAATTAGACTTTTTTGGCTTTCACTTACCATTATAACACTTGTTATAGTGACTCTGAACAGGAGCTACTCTGACCTTTTAATGGCTGGAGTGATGACCATTGCTAAACAACTTGGCTTGCAGCATGGCTCCTGGTACCATAACAAACCAGATTGTTCTGTAGTAGCTATATCTAGTTCTGCTATTTTGCCCTGGATATTAAGGATTGCAGTTCTGATATTAAGTATTATAATTGAAAATTGCTTAAAATGGAGATACTGGGTGCCCTGCTGAGGGGGTTAGCACAGCCAGGATGAACGGGTATTGCTCTGCTGGACTCCAGGCATAGCAGCAGCCTTACTGCACATGGAACCACAGTATTATGTGATTTCTCTGTTCCAACTTGGTGAGGCTGTTTCCTGTACAAATCAGGGTCAGCTGTAACCCCGTCATCATTACTCAGCTTTTATCAGGTCTGCCTGGGAAACACTGGTGATGGAGATTCATGCCTTTCCGTCTCCCATTCCTTTGACTCTTAGAAAGTTTTACTGATGCCTAATTGGAGACTGATGTGGTTAAAACACGTTTTTTGACTCTCTGTCTCCCCTAGACTTTGAGAGCAGGTGATTTGTATCTTCTTTGTAGCCACTTTTTCCATGTTCAAAGCCTACTGTCATTATTTCCTTCCATCATCCCCACCATCTCCACCCTGAAGCTTTTAGGATTTCTTAGCAGGTCATACACATTTCATCACTGGTCCATACTACTTTCCACAGAATTCTCCTCTGACTGTCTGGCACCTTTCCAAGGAGCAATGCCCAGAGATGAAATTTTTGGAATCACATTGCTGATGATGGGAGACACAAGCTGAGATGAAATCCCAGTGCAGGCACGTGGAGTGGGACAGGAGCATGCATTGTTTTCTCTGCACACTTGCTGTGTTTTGTTTCTCTCCTGCAAATGCAGACAGCTCATGCTGTGGTTAAGTATTTCAGCACACAGCTGTATTTTCAGAGAATATGGATGGAAAGAAAGCACACAGAGAACATCCAGGTTGCTAAATGATGGGATTACTCAACATTTCCCCTTGCATAAAGTCAGTGGAAGATTGTCAGTGACATTAAGCCCATTGCTGAATCAGGGTGGATGACAGTGGGCACTCTTGGCTCCAAAAGAGTCATGCAATGCTGTACCCTTGGCATCTGTTTCATAAATGGGGGCCTGATACCTGATAGTGCTGCTCTGTGCGCTTGGGAATTAGAAAATGAGTGCCCTTCCTGGCAGCCAGCAGTGGGATGCCTGCAGGTCCTGGCTGCCATATATTCTGGTGTCACTTCTGTCCTCCCACAGTGGGGATCCACTGCTAATTTTTGTGTTCATGACTTGATACGAGATGCTAGGAGGCAGATGGTGTGTGCTTTGGAGTTTGCTGGTCCCTGGGGTCTGGGAAAAAGCAGAAGGCTGGCATGCACTGATGACATGCAATATAGGAGCTAGGCATGCTAAGTGGGATTTCCTGCCCCCAAACTTCTAGGTCAAATTACAAACTCATTTCGCATCTGACTTTGATGTAGTCTAAATTCCTCCCTGCTCCAACTAGTGCAGCACAACTTGTGATGTGCAGCTATTGTTGGAGATGTGCATGCTTGTTCATAGGAAAATTAGGCAAGGTCTGGTTTGTAGCCACTTCTCCTTTCCTGAGGTGACACTGTCACACCGCATGGTTGTGGTTCTCTGGCTGAGCTGAGGTGATCTCATCGCTGTGAAAGACACTCCAATTCCCTCTGCTTCCAGCTGTGATGTAACCTCCATCCATTTGTGCTCTCTTTGACCCACATCAGATACTTTCTATGATCTGATTCTGCTCAAATGCCTGACCTCCCTCACCCCAATCTCCCTGAGATAATTTTCTCCTCTTAGAGCAAGAGAAAGCAGCTCACGGATGGGACTGGAAGTGCTGGAACACAAACAGGCCAGGAGTGTGTGCAGGAGAGCTCACCTCATGGCAGTGTGGGGAGCCACACACTACAGCTGATATTTCCAAGGAGATAAGGTGCCCATCAATCTTTCAGGCCTTCCTCACAATATAAGGAAAATAACTTCCTGCTCTGTAAGCCCTTCACCTCCTGGCACTCTCCACACTATGGATATCAAAGACGGTAAAAGGCAGAATAAAGTGCTGCCAGTATTTTGAGTTTCTAGACTGTTAAGGGTGCTGTGACTCTTTAACAAAATACTGTGCCCCTAGAGGAGGAGGTGCTCTCAGGCTGGTTCTGGATTAGGCTGTGATATGTCTGGGTTTCCTCAGACATATTTCGCTTTTTCCACATGGTTGTTTTGTCCAGGAGCAAGAGAAACTAATCCAGAACTCACAAATTTCACGTGCAGTGCAGGAAAATCTGTAATCCTAGGATAAGTGGGATGCAGTACAGCAAGTAGGAACATGCTGGCCTGTGGTGAAGCACATGTTCAGTCAGTTGGATGTGCATATGCCTGTTTGGTTTGTCTGACGTTTCCTGGAAAGTAGTAAATACGCCACAGCGCAGCTTTCCCAAGACTGCATCTGAATGCTGCAGCCATTCCTAGACTTCACAACACTTTTAGGACCTCACACCTTTGGCAAGGATCTAGGACCCTTGACGTCAGGTTTCGTGGATGAGCCGTGAAAGCTAACTTTTCATAAACAATGTTGTTAAAGAGTCAGAGGTAAAACAAAGCAAAACCCCTTCAATGCTGCTGCATCCAGTTGGACCTGGATTCTCTAACTTTAACTGTTCTTTAGAGGTCAGATAAGTATTTGTATGTTCACATCTGGTAAGCATGAAAGGACTGAGTAGGTTGTGCTTAAGGGTATTAAAGTACTCTGCAGATTTTCTGGGCACCTTTTCAGGTGCCAGGAAGAGGAATTCTGCCTATTCTGAGCGCTGTGCTGAGAGCTACTTCAGCTAGCTACTCTGTCTTATCAGACAGCTGCTAAGCCAGAGACCACACGACTGCCTTAAAGAAAGGAACAAAAAGTCTTGAAAGTAGCAGACTTATAGATAAATATTAGCTTGGTTCCCTTCTAGTTTTCCTTGCATAAGCTGTTGCTGACTGTGCTTGCTGTGCCTGTGACTTAACCTGTGCATACACAGAAACAGGAGGTCTGGTTGCAGGCCCATTTTTCAGTGAAGCTCGCACTGTGCTGCACATTGAAGATATCTCCAGAGAGTTCTCTGCTTACCCTCAGGGCTTCATTATGCTGGGCTAGTTATCCGGTTCCCTGCTGCTTGAAAGGAGCTGGACCAGACAAAGTTTTCACAGTCAAGAGAGCTTGGATTTTAGCAAGACACCTGTTTTTAACAGACAGGAGAAGTTGCACCCATGACCTCACTTACTCTGCCTCCTTCTGCTGTATTCCTTGAACAAGAGATGAGCATCTTTTTACATTTTTAGACCAGCTTGCATGAAGGTTCCTATATTCTGTTGTTAAGGCTCTCCATACAATCAATGTGTCACTTAGAGTGATTCAGTTGTGTCTTTCTCCTTTAAGCTCAGAGCCAAGCCCCTAGAAATGCCAATGGATGCATTTTACTCTGTTTCGTATAGAGCACTGCATTTCATGAGATAGTGCTCCCTGTACTAGGGTTGCGCATCTCAACGGGCAGGAGCTGTCTAGAAAACATTGTCCAGCCTGAAAAATCTTGTGTTGATTGCCTGCTGCAACTTGGTAAGCAGAGATCTGAGGAGTGCTTGCAGGGATGTCTATATCCTACCTCTTGGCAGCATCAGAAGAAAAATTTCTGTAATGTTCTCTGTTGGAAGAGGTGGGAGTGGCAACCACAAAGTCCCAGGACTGAGTCTTTAAGACCCGGATGAGGGGAGAATGGTGCTAAACACATTATTTTCATCAGCTGTATGATTAGAAACTCCACCCCAGTTCCACTCACAACTCCCCCAGCAAATGAGGGGGGGTATTCTGCCTCTTTGACCAGATGAGAGGACCCAGACCTTAGGTCCATCTGCATCTCAAGATGGGGATACACTTCCCATAGGAACTGAGCAGTGTGCAGGAATCGTCTGCATGCCTCTGCTGTGGGTGCCCTGGCTCCTTGCTGCCCCACAAGCAGATGAGGTGAGCAGGGGATCCCTCAGCTGTGGCTTCAGGCCTTACCAGATGCTGCAGACCCAGGATTTTCAGGACCTTGAGCTCTGCTTGTGCTGGCTCATCCTGCTGAGACATCACTGTGCAAGAAGAGACTGTCTGTGTGCTGGGGCCAGCCCTTCATTGGAGGGAGAACACTAACCCCATTAGTACTGAAAACATCCAGGGAATGCATTTTGTTAAGGGACTATGCAAAACATTCAATTTTGGGGGGCTGTAAAATGCACAAATATTTTTGTTTGGGGTGGTTTTTTTTTTGTTTTGTGGGGTTTTTTGTTTGTTTGGGGTTTTTTTTGTTTGTTTTTGAAGGTGTCGGTGCAAGTTTTAGCAATGAAAAACCTGTCCCGTCTTTTTGACAAAGCGTTGGTGTATTTTACCTCACTTTCTCCCGCCCCATCCATTATACCAGTTGCTATTTGCACAGTTTTAAAATTGTTTATCCCTCCAAATAGTTTTCAAGGAACAGGGAAGAAATGTGTTGTCATCACTTCCTCTCAGAAGAACAGATGGGAGAGCTGAGCCTGAAAGACAAACTTCACGTTTATTGGATTGAAAGTCCACATCATAAGAGTGTACATCTTAGTATGTTACCAGTGGCATTTTTAGGGCAATACGAAATACACATGGCTGAGTTCCGGAGCCCCCCAAACCACCATGATCTTCACCAAGAGGTTCAGGGGAATCTCTGCTTTGGCATCTGGAGCACCTCCTGCCCCTCCTTCACTGACCTTGGTGTCTGCAAGGCTGTTTCTCTCAGATGTTCTTACGCCTCTCTCCAACTGCAGGTGCTGTTGCACATCAACTTTCCCCCCTTCTTAAACATGTTATCCCAGAGGCACTACTGCCGTTGCTGATCAGCTTGGCCAGCATCAGGTCCTTCTTCGAGCTGGCTGGCGTTGGCTCTGTCAGACATAGTGGAAGCTTCTAGTACTTTCTCGCAGAAGCCACCCCGTGTCCCTCATGCTACTAAAACCTTGCCAGACAACTCAATACAGTAGTAAAGGCTAAGATGTAAAAGGCATCCAGTGTCTCAGACTTTCCTGTGTCCTCTGATACAAGGGCTCCTCCTACCTGACTCCTCAGCATGCCCATGTTTTTTTCTAGTTGTCCTTTTGTTGCCGTGGTACCTGTAGGAGCCTTTCTGGTTGCTCTTCACATCCTTTGTCAGACTCAACTGCAGGTGTGCTTTAGTTTTCTTAAGCCCAACCCTGCATGTTTGGACAGTGATCGCCTTCTTCTGCGTAGTATTCCTGCCTGTTCTTCTGCACTATGGACAGTGGTAAAGGAGAGGAAATCTGGAAGGAAACCAAGTAGTTGTGACTGGCAAAACCTAATAACAGAGAAGATGGAAGTGAATGTTTTAAAATAGGGAAAAGTACCCTGCAGGGAACACTGTGCAGAGCTCCTCTGGCAGATCCCGCCACCACAATATGGACCTGGGAAGGTAGTGGATACTGAGGGCTCTACCTGATGTTGTGAGCACAGGGGAAGCAGATGTAGCACTGCTACTGTCAGGATCTCCACATCCAGCTCTCTTTTCCTCAGAAAGTGGAAGCTTGTGTGACCAGGGCCAGGAGGAGGTTGGTGAGAAGGTCCTGTGGTGTGGTGGCGCCTTGAATCGGGGGAGATTGGTGGAAAGCGCAGCCAGAGTCTCAGCAGCTTTGGAAGAACTGAGGAAAGTTACTTGTACACCAGGTCTCCTGGGGAGGGGGCATAGCATGAAGATATCTCTGGCTTCTGCTCTAGAGAGGATTTTGCAGTTGGCTCTCTGTGGACTATGAATCCTGCTCTGACAATACTGCAGACCTGCCTCTTAATGGGGTGGGGCATGGAAAGGGTGAGAAGAACATGGAAACTTATCAGTGTGGCACAGCTTTGGTGGACTAGTTTTATGTGAAATAAGTTGGAGTGTGGGGGTCATCTGGAAGTTCAAGGGCACTTATGGAGAAGGCGGGGGCTGCTCTGTTGCAGGACTCTTCCAAGATGGGAGAGGATTCAAGGTGAATGGTGGGAAATGCTGCTGGTGGCCAAAGTGGCCATCTCTGCTCCCTACCAGGAAGCTGTTTCCATTCTGTTTTGACTAGCTGACAGTCTTGCAGGGTTGGAGAATAAAATAGGAAAGACAAACTATCTCTGCCTAGTACAGGAGCACAGCAGATACTATTGTGGTGTTCTTCCAAAACAGGCACTCCGGACCTGCTCAAGTACAGCTCTGTGGAGAAATGTTTTGCCTAGCCCAGCTCTTACCAGCTTTTCTGTTGAGGGTACTGCTTGGCTCTCTGTGTGTCTCACCGCAGCTGTGTTCAAAGTGGTATCTGGCATTTCTACACTGCAGACAGGTCTTGGCACTTGGGGCTGTAATGCAGCTCCTTCTGGAAAAAAAATATGTATCAGAAACTGGTATCTTTTTGCACACGTAAGCTGAGGAGACCCTCATGTCTTAAGGACTGTTCACTGAACTGCCTTCTCTGACACCCATGTAAGGAGGCAAGTCCAGATTTTTACCAGCTGCACCAGAACAGATTCTTGCAGCCCTGGATGGGAGATGCTGTGAAAACAGTGCTTCAACCCCTCGTTTGGCCATGAGTATTTTTTCTCAAGCTCCACCTTCATTATGGTGCTTTCTGCTCTCTTGTTGAGAGGAAGGAGCAGAGATGCCTCTTTTCCCTCTGGCCAGTCCCCCTGATCCACCTTCAGACCTGTAGAGTGGACACAGTACTCAGTCAGATTGTCTCTCTGAAGAACAAATATGGCATCTTGTCTACCAGAATGAAGACTGGAGAGTGATCAAGGTTGTTGAGATAAGGAGTAAATAAACCAATCCCTTCCTTCCAGGAAGGTAGAGGGAGGAGGAGGAGAAGTGAATGGAAAACCCACTGCTTTACAAAGAAACCCCAAACCCAACCAAGCACTAAAAAACAAGGAAGACACTTGTAACCTGCCATGCAAGTACAGGAGCTGAGCAGAGAGGCTAGGCCAGGACTGCTGATGGAAAAGGGCTACCAGTGGCCTGTGGCTAGTTCCTACATTGTCCTGACAGCAGAAGAAGGGCAGATCTGGGTAAGCTGCATGGAGGCAGACTGCACTGGGGACCTGCTTGGGGGATAAGTGTTTCTGTAGTTCTTTTTGTATCCGTACACCCACTTATGCATTAAGTATTGGGCGTGCATTTATACATAACACAGCATTTGGTGTGTTGAGAGCTCTGATGGAGAAATTCTAGGAATGGTGACTTCTTTCCTTGGCAAGAAACTTGTAGGCACCATAGCTTGCACTGTCTAACAGCTGAGATCTGTCAGAGCCCTGGCTGTGCTGTTCTTAGTAACAGTGAGCTGGAAGATTGTATCTTCCTGAGGAACCACATTGTGTCTCCTGCACAGCTTGTAGCAGATAAGCTGTACACACAGGAACTTATTTAGCGAAGATGTGAACTTTTTCAGTTGTAAATCATAAGATTTCAGTATGATTTGGTGACTGTGCCCTTGGTTTTCTTTAGTTCATCCTCCTGTCCAGAACATGACTATTATGGACATTAGATTGAGAAGGATATGGCTTTGTCTAATCAAGTCATGAAAAGATTTCCAAGACGGAAACCTATCACCACTCAAGTAACCTCTACTGCAGAACACGTCTCCATGCTCCTTCTAAAGAAATTTTTCCTAATGTCCCTGTGTCTGCTTTTTTTGGGATCATCATCTCCCACTGTACCAGATGCAGTCTGCTGATGCTGCACCTGTTCAGGCTGGGTTTTTTGCCATATTTTATCTGAGAGTTTTGTGTCCTCACACTATTCACAGTCTAAATCTTCCAATGTGACACAGGATTTGAGTTTTGTGGATCTTTGTGTTGATGGGTGCTTGCAAAGCCCCAGCTCAGCTGCTCAAGATCAAGCAATACAAATTCCTAGTGTTTAATAGTCAGCCCAAGAAGATGTAATACCATGCCAGCAGCAAGGATGTTTTGATTTAGGATTGCATAGACCCCTGATTGTCAGGTGATGATATACTTGGCTTGCTCCCATTGACTGCATGCTTCCCTTCAGACGCCTACCCACGTAAAGGAGCAGTCTAAGTCTTGCTGTAATTCAATAATTGCTTGATTGGGTTCCCCTTTCAAACTGGAGTATTGTTGTTCCAGCATTATGGATAATACTGTTCACCAACAGATCATTATGGGGCAAAATCAAACCCTCTCCCAGTCTTTGCGAATACTCACAGATGATTGCTCTCTTTCACCCATAAGCTTCTTGCCTGATCTGTGTTCCTTTTCCTTGGGACAGTAGGATCTTCTCACCATCCCTATAATGTGCCTTTTATTGTCTAGGTCTTGTGGAAACAGCAGGAGTTAATAGTCAGAATTGCCTTTTCTGCCCAACACTGCTGGTTTCCTATGTGAAATCAATTGCGTCAGTTCCATTAAGCCTCACTGCTCTCTGTGGGAAGGGATTCTTATGCCTAGAATGCTTTATGTATCTAATTTAAGCACCATTTAAAATGCTATCTGTCAGAGGGCTGTGGTGCAGTTATAAACCAGACATGCAGAAAAAAAACCCAACAGGTGACTGTAACTATTCCTATAATCTGTGAAACCTCTGTTTCCTTCATATGAACAAAATCTGGACTCATTTTTGGTCCTAAACCACCTGAGGGCTAAAGCATGTGTCCACACTGGCTCATTCACTCACCATCTTTCAGGCTTTCTTCACCCACCATGTTGCATCTTTCATGCTTCCTGAACTCTGTGCTACTGAGATTCATCTCCTCTTAAACTTGCTGCCATGTGGCCCTGCCCCAGTGACAGGGTGCGCTGGTGCACACACAGCCCAGCTGGCTGGTGATGGAGAGAACTGTCTTTTCTCCCCTGCAATCTTCTCCCTCCATCAGAGACGTGAAACAGGTAGAGCCAGGTCATGCCAAAGGGATGAAGACCATCAGGAAAAAATGCGGCTGTCCCTTAGTGGCTGGAGCACAAGTGAGGAGGGTGGGCCTATACTGGGGAGAGGGGAGTGGGGGTCTGCGTGCCTTGCTGGGATTGCTGGCCGTTATGTCTCAGGGTATTGTGTTTCTCCCCTTACAGATGTCGTGGCATCCACAGTACCGCAGCTCCAAGTTCCGCCACGTGTACGGCAAAGCTGCCAGCAAGGAGAAGTGCTATGACTGCGTACCCATCACCCGCAACGTCCATGACAACCACTTCTGTGCCGTGAACCCCCACTTCATTGCAGTGGTGACTGAGTGTGCGGGTGGGGGGGCCTTCCTCGTCATTCCCATCCACCAGGTGAGCTCCACCAAGATGACCTGTCCTTCAGGAGTTGGCAAGAGGCTGGAGGAGAGCTGGGCTTTCTAGGGAGCTAGATTACGCAGAGGATATTCAGCTAATGCTGTTGCCTGAATTGCAACATGATGGTAGGGGCCTCAGATACCCTGTCAGGTGATTCCTGGGATGTGTGTACTTGTATGTCTTACATTGCTGCTCGCAGGTTTTTAACACCTTCCTTAATTTCATATCTCATGTTTGCCTTTCTTGTATAATCAGCAAGAACTGTCCTGTTCAGATGTTTGTTTCCTAGGAGAAGCTGTGAGTGAAAAAGCAGGTAGTAGACAGAGAGTGCAAAACCTGAAATGTTCTTTAGTGGCATGGCTTCAGCTGTGACCAAAGGACAACACGGTGTGTTTGGCTCTACCTTTTCTTTGTGAGAGAATGGAGACACTGTTATCAGGCAATGAAGCTCCTAAGCTTTAAGTATTGATGCTAGAACAACTTCCCTTTCAGAAACAAATACCATTTTAATGGGTTTTCATGACTTAAGGATCTGATGAGAGGGAGAAACTGGCTGTCTGGTGTTTATTGCTTCAGAAAAATTAGGCATGCACTAATGTGGATTAACTTCAATATGAGATTATGAGCTCTCTGGAATCAGGGCAGAACAGATGAAAGGCAAATGTTCAGCCTTTAATTAAAAGTTAATTGATGGTGTTATTGCCATGCCACTTTTTCAATATACATTTGCTAAGCATGAAAGTGAACTGGCTATGCTTGAAGAACCTAGCACAGTTCCTGGTCCTTCTAGACTTTGTTTATTCAGCTCATTCACCACTGGTGCTGTTCAGAGCCGGACTTTCTAAAATAAACCACTACCCTGCTTTTCTTGACTGAGTCACTTCTGCCCCCTCGACCATGAACTGTTGAGGCTGAAGAACTTGTCCTTATCGCAGCACGTAGCTGGTGACTGTGGGATGTGGGGTGGGACCCAGCTCTCAAAGCGTTGGCAAAATGAGCTGAAGGTGCTTGCATTGCTTACTATTAATTCTTCTGTCTTCTCACCTCTCCTGAGCTTGACTCTTGACTAGTCTTTAGTAGCAATTATTCCATTCTTAACACCTGCTAAGACACTTAACACTCCACCCAGATCTGAAATACTGTTTGCAGAAGTCAAAGACATAGTAGAACTAGAAAATACAGACAATGATAATTAAAGTACATCAATGAACATGTGAAATTGCTTTCATGTGAGGAACCACTTTGTAGGTTAGGTCTCAGTCAGTCTGGGAAAGACGACAAATGAATGAGACATATAAAACTGTGAAGAGGGTGGAGAAGAAGCACAAGGAACAATTCTTCTGATTTGTGTGGTGAAGGGGATCCTGGAGAACAGGGAAAAGACCGTTAGCAGTAGATGTGAATGCTTGTGCAGTTCAAATGTGGAGCTCATTGCTCTGAGTGCTGACGAGTCTGAAGAATTAATGGATTCAAAGCAGGACAGAGTTATGGAGAGGAATTGCTTTATGAACTGTGTTTTTTCAGATGCAGGTCCTCTAGTTCAGGAAGCCCCTTGAAGGTTGACCTTTGGTGGTGGATCAGGAAAGGGATCTGTACGTACTCCACTTCACATAGCTGTTCTCTGAATTACTGTTCTTGACCCATGCGGTCAAAAAACAGCAGCCTCAAATGGCAGCCTCAGCCACCAACATAAAGGGGTTCCCTGAGTCTGGGGGCTGTGATTCCAGTAACATTTTTTCATGACACATTTCCAAACTGGTGCCATCTGGTGAAAAGTAGCAGCTTTTGGCTTGTGCTCCTGTTGGTGGTATTTGTCACTGCCACCTTCTCCTGTGGTAGTGACCCGTGGTAGACAGGGAGATCTTGGGTTGTGCCCCTGGCTGCCAGGGCACTGAAGGCAGCCTGATCTGGAGAGAGTATTACTCTCTCGTGATGGACACCTGAGATGTGGTTACTTTTGACTCGATTCGCAGGGGGCGGACACATCCTAAACATGCCTTGGTATGAAGGAAATGCCCAAGAGCCAGGACCTCACCTTTAGCCAAAGCAGGAGATGGTAGCTGGGACAGGGAGGATTGCACTTTCTGGGGAGGATGAACAACCTGCACAGGGATCTGCTCTTTTCCCTCCAGTGCTTTTTTGAGTTCATTCTGCATGTACTACTGGAGAGGCTGCCTGCTTCAGGATGTTCTTGAGGGCAGACTCAACCTCCCTCTGTTTAGCAGTGCTTCCTTGCTTGTTTGTTTTGCTCCTCTCCTGCTGAGTCATGGACACCAAGCTCTCTCATCTCTCCTTGAATAAATACACCTATCTGGTGCCTTCTGCACTGTTCTTCCTCTCTGAGAACCTAGGGGTGAGATAGGGTTGGGAGCAGCAGAAGTCATGTAGGGAAAGAGCCATAGATACTCTCCTTTCAGCAGGCCTTTGCATTCATCCCGAAGAGGAATTAGCGTAGTATTTGCCACCACTTGGAGAATGGTCTTATGTTGCACGATGTCAGTTAGGTCCTCGTGAAGATGTGGCATTGAAGCCAGATGCGTGGAATGCCAGTGCGTCTCACCAGGGAGGGAGGTGGCTGTGGCCACAGAACTGACTGCCTCGTAAATCTTGCAAGTTCGAGGAGACGTGGGTTCAGTGGCTGTAACTGGGAGATGATCTGCTTTGCCGTAATGTGGCCTGGGTGTGGCCTGGTGTCTGACACAGGTGTGTTGGTGAAGGCTATGCACGACATGCCAAGGAAGGCTAATTTTCTGGCCTTCCTTTGAAAGACAAAGGCCTGCCTTTTTCCTTCTCCAATGACCAGACTTGGCTGAGACTGCATCAGTCTCTTCCTTTGCAGCATAAAGCAAAGGGATAGCAAAACGAAGTCCCAACAGACAGAGAGGTATTAGTGTCCAAGTCCTTGCAGTCTCCAGTTTTTTAATGTGGCAGCACCAGGTTTTAAAGGGAGGGCATCTGCTGTTGTGTGAACCTCCTAGACACAAATCCAGTTTCCTACTCTCTGGGGAAAGGACTATGAAATGAAACCAGTGATAATCCCTCAGGCCTAACTTAATTGATACCGTGGAATCACAGAATGGTTTGGATTGGCTGTGAGTGGTGTGCTGTGCCGTGATATGACGGCAAGGTGTGTTAGTGCCCTTTGGAGAACCCCTAAGAAATAGGGCTGATGCATCTCACAGTAACCCTCCCTGCTGGGAGAGTTTTAATGGCCGTTCCATTAGAAATGATTTTCATCAGGAACTCTGAATTTGGCTACTTTTCAAAAATGCTGGGGGTTTAGGAATCAAGTGGTTGAAAAACTACCTGTTTTCAAGCTCTGCAAGTAACTGTGGAAGTCAGGTACCACTGCATGAATGAAAACACATCTAGTTGCTGAAGTAATTCTGAGTCTGTATAATGAAATTTTTCCCAGCACATGAAGAACTTTGCTTCCACAAGCAGATGTGCATCTGAGACCAGCAGCCCTACCTGTCATGTATGTTCGTTGGCAACCTGGGTGGTCCTGCCCTGTCCCAGGCCTTCAGGATTGCATTGGGCCAGGTGGGACTGGTGGCCAAGAGGATAAGGGCTCCTTCTCCAGGGCCAGCTGAGCCTGCTGGAGATGTGGGGGTAGAAGAACCTTGCAGAATGGGGCCGGCAAAGCAGACTCAGGGCAGCCTGGAAGTCTTGCAAATGGAGTAGGATGCAGACAGGCAGGCAGCTCTGGGAAGGGACAGAGTTCCCATAGGGATCAAGGGATCCCTGTGGAGCTGGCTGCCCAGCCCATTGAGTTGCCAGCTTGAAACCAAGCCTGAAGCCTACAAAAGGACGTCATGGGCGGGGGAACACTGCTTATTAAAGGCCTTTTATGTCTCTTCTGCCTTCCCAAGTCACTTTGCATTGTCGGTGTTCTAAAAGAGAATTGTTTTAGACTGTAGTCTAAAAAAACCAGTCTTTTACATTTCAAAGCCCTCTGGGTGTTCAGTTTAAAGCAGGTTAGTCCTAGTCTATGGGACAAACTTCCCAGTGAAGCCAAAATAGTTACACATTGTGTCCTGTTCTGCAATCAAAACTGTACAAATATGCAAAGCTGGGAAAATTACATCCTAGCCACATCCAGGTTAGGGCCAGCACTGGTCCCCCTCTGCTGTGTACTCTTAAGGCCCACCTCTGAAGAGGTGCAGGGAGTGCACCAGCAGAAGTGTCTGCTTACTGAGATCACACATTTGCATTTGTTTGGATTTACGATTCTTATAGGTGGTATAAAAGTAAACAGGTGAGCATCACCAGCTTGCCACCATGTCTCTCTGCTTAGGTGACTGATCTTTGCTCTTGGATAGATGTAAGTTGAGTCGTGGAGCTCCCCATAGATCTCATGCTTCAGAGAGGGAGAAGCAACTGATGCCCCAAAGTTAATAAAATGCCCAGCACCCATCCCAGCACATAATAAATTTACCGACTTGACTTCATAGCAGAGACTGTGCCTGCAGTGTGGGTTTATCCCGAGGCAACACAGCCCCCATGTGGCAATACACCCTAGTGCGCTTTGTGCAGGATTTTTACCAGTGGAGATGCCACCCAAACATGGCATTTTTTTCGAGAGTCTGGAATGCTAATTGAATGTGGCGAATGGCTGGGTTTGAACACCATCGAAGAAAAACAGATAGGTTGTTGAAAGAAAAACTGCATTTGTAATTTGTGTCACAAATGTTTGGATTTTTATTTTGCTTAAGAAAAAAAAACCCGCTAGCTGATCAGGCTAAAACATAAACGCTAAAACAATTTTGTTTTTCCTGCTTATAAGAAATGTCCTCTGAAAGAGGTTTTATTTTCTTTTCCCCTAAGATCTTCAAAAAATGTGGAAATTTCAACTAATTTGTAATTGTTTTCCCTGTAAGTTTTATTCTGGTGTCAGAACGAAATACTGTCTCCTAACTCCATCAGTTGCTGTTGCAGAATGTCTACAGATTTTTCGCTAGCAGTGTGTGCTTAGGAAGGCCTGAGCACTTTCTTCTTTTGTTTTGGTGGTATCATCAAGTCTTGCCTTCCAAAGCAAAAGGGGCAGCAACCCCCCATTCTCAACACATAAGAGAGCACTGAGGGCATTTGGAACGTAACAAAAAGAAGGAGATGTCTTTCCGGAGCTGGCTTGGATCTTCCTTGAAAATGTCTTGTCATTTCACGGATCACCTTAGGTTTGATGATATTTGTTCTTTCCAGACAGGCAAGCTTGACCCACATTACCCCAAAATATGTGGGCACAAAGGAAATGTTCTGGACATCAAGTGGAACCCATTCAATGACTTTGTAATAGCTTCATGTTCAGAAGATGCCACAGTAAGTTTACCAGCTTGTACTCTGGGTTATTACATGGCTAATGTGCTTTCTGGGGAAAGAAATAAAAAAGGAACCTAAAGGCCCGTGGCTGAGATGAGAAAGCATATATACACTTATTTTAAAAAGTAAGGTAAGAGTAAGATTCCTTTCTTTCTCATGACGTCAGACCTGTGTGATACCTTCCAGATGATACACCAAAATCACTGAGAAAAGGAAGATCGGTTTTGTGGGGGCTTGCATCTTTTTGAGTGTGTTTCCATGAGAAAAACAGAATATGAAGTTAAAATGGAATGACTATTCAACTTAAATCTCTGTGAAACTCATCCTTTACTTTGAATAAAAGCTTCAACATAGCATAATCTGGAATAGCTATTTCAGATTAATGCCCTGCAGAGCAAGTTTGAGCTTGCACAAATACACACTCAGTTACTCTGTAAAGTCCTGGATGGATCAGTTATGGGGTAGCTGAGGAGTCTGTGTCCCACTATTCTGCAGTAAGTGGTTTGGCTGAAGTCAGTATTATTATGATGCAGTCACATGTTTTACTCCCATGTAGACGCAGACTACTTAATAGGAATCAGAAGATTCAATTCATCTTTGTAACAGACACTTTAGTCCACATTACCCACTGAAGGCTTGGTTTCCTTGTCCTGTCAAAAATGTGAGGTAGGCTTCTGTGATCATGGGGACATCTGACTAACAATTATGTTTTTTTCTAGAGAACCCACGTGTGTTTCTCCCACTGTGTAAATTAACCCTCTGCCACACAGTTTCCCGTGCTGTTTTCTCCAACCTTGGCTTGGCGCACATCCTCTGCCATTTCAGCTCTGCCAGAAATTAACTTTGAATTGGAAATCTAGGTTCTCCGAATTACCCTTCCCTTTTAGTGTCTTCCTTTTATGTTCATGTCTTTTTTGAAGGCTTCTTCCGATTTCTGGGCTGCCTGTGAGGGTTTATTTTATCTTCTGACCTGTATGCCAGTTTTTCTTGCTGTCTCAGAAAAGACTTGTGGCAGGAAGGCATAGAATCATTTGGGTTGG